>JAYMFT010289041.1:0-10386 GCA_038088735.1 Panulirus argus | reverse complement strand
AGAGAGAGAGAGAGAGAGAGAGAGAGAGAGAGAGAGAGAGAGAGAGAGAGAGAGAGTTATGATAAAAAAGCAGCAGTCAGCATGACCAAATGCAACATGTTTTATCAGAGCTTAAAACTTGTGACATACAAAAAAATCCACATATTCACTTTCTAAAGTGGCTGAAAACAGCTGGGAAGATGGACTGAGATGAACAAATGACAGGATGAGTGGACAGAGGGTAAAGCTTGTAGTCAAAATCATACCAGTTAAGCAGAGAAAATCTGACTCCATTCTAATCAACTTTCTATTCTGGCCTTTGTTTAAAAATTACACATTACAGTATGCTGTAATACTTCAAACCTTTCACACATTTGTACACTACTACTATATTGAGGCTTCAACATCCAGGAGTGTAAGGGGTGTATGGTGAATGGAAAGAATTTGTGATGTACATGGGATGCAACATGCCATGAATGGCCTGACTCAGGGAGCATGAAGTGGTCTGGGTGAACCATAGAGCAACAAGTTAGGCTTAGCAACAGATGACAGACTCTAAACCTCGTGCATCATATATGATAGCTAAAGACTGGATGTGTTCAACTGAGGAGGTTGTTGGCTGTTTCCAGAACTACCTCCCAAAGACGGAAAGGCAATGAAACAAAAAATTTATGTCTCTTCCTCAGTATAGATTCTGAACACTATCTGTGCATGCCTTCACCACAGGTGGTAGGCAGGCACTGAATAAGGAGGTACTACCATTTGGGTGCTGGGAGGAGTAGTGATAGCACTGCAGTGAGCCAGTAGTATATTGGCTGTCATGTTCCCCTCCCATGTCCAGATCCTGTTTTTCCTTTCTACATCATGTACATGTGGGTTGCTGGAGCTCAATCCACAAACACAAATTTTTCCTCCATTTCTCACATTACATGTTACAACACTTAATTCACATGATTCTTTAAACAAATTTTCAAATTTTCTTTAACCTCTGGGATAGGTAAGTAAGAGAGCTATCTGCATATTTGTGTGTTGTATGAAGCAAGTAGCAGGGGTGGCAACAAAGGGCTAAAAACCTTCCCTTATTGATGTTAACTTTCCAAAGACCAAAACAGGAAAAGGATCCAGGCAAGGGTTTTTCCTCAAAGGCTCAGAAAGAAGTGTCTGAATATGTGTGGCTCTAACCAAAATGAAAAGAGGGGAGAGATAAATGGTGTGTTTTATGAAAGAAACCTTAATTCAGATCCATCTTTACCATGAATCACTTACCCTCCTCCTTTCTTTACCCACATGTCTTATTCACCCACAAGTAACTCCTAACAGCATCTTGTAACTTTCCATTATCGCATATAATCCCAGGACCCCTCTTATGGGTCAACTGGAATTTTGAGGCTGTTCTACTATCATATACAGGGAAATAATGCTCCTCTGAAACAAGAAGTTCCTCAAAGGAACTCTGCTTCCTTACTAACAATGATACAGCCTTACCAATAATGACTTTTCACCTGTGGTGTAACTACAGGTAGGCATAGTCCTCTAACAGCAACTTTCCAATTACCTCCCATATTCATAACACCTTCCACAAGGCCCTTCTGTCAACTCTATAATACATTTTCTCCAGCTCCATAAATAAATGCCACATACAATTCATTCACTAACTCAACCATTTCAAACAAATTCTTATCAAGAAATAATTAGTTTACACATTCTCATCTTCTCCTGAAGATAAAGAGCTCCTCTCATATCCGATGTTTTGTGCATGTTGCAACCCTCTGAATCACCACTCTCTCATATTATCCTGCCAGGCATAATCAGACTTATATCTCTGTTAATTGAGCATTCACTTTTCTCCCCTTGCCTGTATATAAGAGCACTATACATGCATTCTGCCAGTCTTCAATGATATCAATAATGAATTTAACAATAATAATCATCCCTGGGGATAGGGAAAAAAGAATACATCCCACATATTCCCTGTGTTGTAAAAGGTGACTAAAGGGGGAAGGAGTAGGGGGCTGGTAGTCCTCCCTCCTGTTTCTACCTTTCCAAAAGGAACAGAGAAGGGGGCCAATTGAGGATTTTCCCTCTAAGGCTCAGTCCTCTGTTCTTAATGCTACCTAAAAATGCAGGAAACGGTGATTATGTATAAAAGAAATAATAATAATAATAATAATTTTTTCATAACTGTTGTCATTTCCTGCATATCAAGGAAGTGCCAGGAACAGATGAAGTGACCTTATTTGCTTACATCCACTCTCTTGCTGTTATGTAAAATGCAGTGAAACCAGAACCTCCTCTCCACAACCAAGTTATGAACACTTCATATACCCCAGTTCAGCCCTGTCACCCCCTGCAAACCACATCACTCCATGTTGATCAGTCCCATACATCATTTCACACCTTCTTGCATGGTCAGGCTACAATCACTCAAAGTATCTTTCACTCCATCCTTCCACCTCCTCATCAGTTTCACCCTTCTTGTTCTCATCACATCAGACATGCACACCCTTTTAGCAGCGTCTCTTCACTCATCCTCTCCATAAGTTGAAAACATTTCAGCATTCCCTCTTCAGTTCTCATACCTACTCTTTTCACCACCATACCACTGTCTTACTCATTCCTTTGTTATTCATTCACCTCTCCTCACACCTCATTTTGTCCTCATGTCTTACTCAATCATTTCTTATTCATTCATCCCTCCTCACACCACATTTTGTCCTCGAACATTTCATTGCCAAAAAATCCACTCTTCTATTTTCTCATCTAAGGCCCATGTCCTGGACCCATACAAATCCACAGGAGCTACTATACCATTAAACATCTCCAATGTTGCCACGAGACAGTGGCCTTACCTTTCTATACACTCTTCTACTTTCTAATGCATCTTTTCCAAAACCAAATATTCCTCATCATCAATCCTCTCTCAGCATACAATTACCTGAGTACCTTCCTACTTCCATCTCCAACAAGGATCCCATCCCACTCCAACAGTTATACCCTCAATTGCCACACTAAGATTTCATCCCTTGCATCAAAACCGCCAAAGGACTTACTGAGCTACTTTCAAAAAGCACTCTTTTCTTATTCATCAGGTGCATAAGTACGAACAATCACCCACCACTCATAGTTTATTTCTATCTTGACCTAGATGTTGCCAGTTACACCACAAATGATAAGTCACCTTTGGAGAGGCTGTACCATCAAGAGCAGAGTCTCATCAAAGAAAGTCTCACTCCACTCACTTCTCACTGGAAGTAGCACAGACTTGAGCTGTAGGAGCCTTAACAAAGAGGTCTTAGGTAATACAGAACTCTTTTAATAAAAAATGGTTCTGGGGTAATTATAAATAAAATAACCCACAAGTTTTAAAGTCACTTACACTCTTCAACCATCCCACAGCTCCTCTATCCTCTATCACCCCTCTTTAGCTTGTCTCTTTCATTATACAAATCCTAGACTTTACCTGCCAAATATTCCCCAACTGTTCTATCCCATTCCCCTACATTTCAGTCAAAACAAGAACACACAAGATTTTTTTCATCAATCTAGCATCTATTTCTCCTTTCTCAACCAAGTTACTGCACATCCAAGCACAGACACCCCAAGCCTAAGCCTTTGTGAAGTATAAACACCACTCGCCTGGCTTCTCCTCCTGTTCCTGTTTTCAAAAAGTGATACTACAATACAATGAGGAAGGGTTTCCAGGCTCCCCATCTGCTCCTGTTAGTCTCCTCTTACGGCAAGCTTGATGTGGGTAGAATTCTTACTCCTCTATCCACCTAATAGCAATAATCATAAATCAATAAAAACTTACTAAATGAATTACTTACCACTTGAAATGAAACACTCCCTGTTCTCCATCTTCATATCAGCTATCATTTTGCTTCTCGATCTGGTGAGAACTGATGGAAAATTTTCCTTTTCTTGCAAGCATGCTTCATTCATGTCATCCCACACACCTCTTTCCTCATACCTATTTTCTTGGAAATCTTCTCTTCTATACTTTCTCACTTCATTTAACTCTAAGTCTTTATCCTCTGTCCCAAGGTTCTTTCTTTTCCAGCTTTCATGGCAGAATGCTTTAAAAGCCATGTCTGCCTCTCCTGTCATGTAAAGTTAATTACATAAATAGGTTTACTGTACTATATTCTAGACTTATCAGTGATCCATACGAATTTAAAGATGAAATACAACATGAAAATTACTTTCATAAGTGTACTAGTGATTATCAGATTTTGGTTTTAGTTTCCAAAGATTTTTCATTAAAAATAAAAATTAGTATACAGTGCACTACACACCAATTACAAATCTTCATATGAACAACGATCCAGTGTCAAAGCCCTGATAATTTTTTCAGCTCTTTCACCTGTTTAAAAAATTACCCTAGATTTCTCTCTACAGTCTGACGGAGTTACTTATTCAACATGTACATAGTAAATTTGAACTCTCATATCTCAATTAAGTAAAATGCATTTTTGATGTATTTCAATGGGATATAACCACTCTCCTGACTGTGGCTATATTGTAATTTAAAAACAAGTAGCAACGTACAGTGGACAGCAATACTATCAGAATAGTGTCAGCTTCACCTCCCATATGCCATCCTATCTATCTATCTATATCTCTGATGCCTGTTCCCTACGGGAACTCCCATCAAGGGGGCGGCCATGGCAAAAAGTCTCTACTTTTCCATGTCCTTACATGCCTCCCTTGCAAACATTGTTCCATGCATTCTTCCAACATTTCTCCTCCACCAGTACTCTTCCACTCTATTTCCCCATATTAAAGATGGTCTTCCTCTCACACCAATCCCTTTCATTATAATATTATTTCTTATTGATCTTTTATTTTTTCTTTTCTTTTTTTTTTCTTTTTTTTAGGTTCCAGTAACACACAAAAGTCCTCATCAAGGCTGGGCCTTAATTGAAATATAGAGAGGGTTATGAAAGGGAAAAGAAGAGACAAGGGAAAGTGTTTACAAATTCTGGAGGAAGTGAAAAGCCTGTCTTTTAAAATGTGCCAGGTCATAGTTATAGGAAAAGACATGAGAAGGTAGAGAGTCCCAAAACTTCCAGGTGTAGGGAAAGAAACAGTTAACAAAATGGCCCACCCTAGAGTTGCCAAAGGCTTCAAAATTCCAATCTTTCCTTTCATCCACACTATTCTTGATCCAATACATCCAAAAGTCTCTCTTTTAAATGCCTGTCAATTAATACGCAATCCAATAATGCCCATGTACTTGTGTATGTCCCCCTTTTCAAACCAGGTATTCCTTATCACCAGTCCTTTTTCAGCACACAACATCTCAACCTTTTCACCATTTCCATTCATAACACCAAACACCCAATGTACCCCAGTTATACCCTCAACTGCCACATCACTCACCTAAGCATTCAAATTATCCATCACTAACACCTAGTCTCTTGCATCAAAACTGCTGACACACTCACTCAGCCGCTCCCAAAACACTTACCTCTCATGATCTTTCTTTTCAAGGCTAGGTAGATATGCACTAATAATAACTAATCTCTTGCAGTCTAATTTCAATTTCACCCACATCAGTCTAAAATTCAATTCTTTACACTTTTTCACACACTCCTACAACTCCTGCTTTAGGAGTAGTGCTTCCTTAGCTCCTGTACTCTCACCAACCCCTAACTTTAGTCCTAAGACACTTCTAAACAATTCTTCCCCTTCACCCTTAAGCTTTGTTTCACTCAAAGCTGGAACATCCAGGTTTCTTTCCTCAAACAAACTACTTATCTCTCCTCTCGTCTCATCTTGTTACATCCACACATGTTCAGACTGCCAACCTGAGCCTTTGATGATAAGCACTTCCTGCTTGACCCCTTCTTCTGTTCCATCTTTAAGAAACTGAAATACAAAAAGGTAAGGGTTTCCAGCACCCTCTAGTCACCTATGACATGCAGGGAATACAAAGGTAGAATTCTTTCTCCCCTACCTCTACCTTACCCTTCATAATCTGATCTGCCACTTTCTGCGTTAGAACTCTGTAGTTTATTTTGTCGAATGCTTTGGCAAAGTCAAGGAAAACAGTATCTATTCTCTTCACTTGCAACACAGCCTCATAAACAACACAGTAGTGAACTAATAGCTACATCTGTGTGCTTTTACTTGGTACAAATCCATGCTAACCTTAATGTGTTTTTTCATCACGCATACACTTTACTTATACAGAAGATAAGGCTAACAGGCCTATACTGCTTAGGATTTAGCCTACATCCACCTTTGGGAATCAGTGTAATGTATGCCATTTAATTTAAATCTGCTATACTAATTTGGGTGATGTTTTGTCTTAGTAATATCATGGTTTGGCCTGTGTCACATTTGTCTAGTTTACGAATGGAACCAGTAAACTATCAGCACGGGCAAGACAAGCATGGAAGACTGTAAAGTACTATCTATGAAATCCAAAGGTGCGATATGCACAAAAACAGAAAACCTTAAACATCCAGGATCCAAGACTCTTCAGTATTGTGTAAGCTACCATCAGAAACAGTTTAAGAATGCCCTGGACCTGTACCTACAAAATGTACCAGCCTGGCAGCAGAAGCTATGTGGGCCTGTGGGCTGTGGCTTTCAGCAATTTGGTTAACCAACATCCCAAACCAACAGCCTGGATCCAGCACAGGCTGAGAGTATAAGACCCCAGAAGACTTCAGTTGGTCATGGTGCTGAATTTTATAAGGTGATCAATTGATTCTATTATATACCTTTCAATTATTTCAATATCTACAAGGATATTAGCCATTTCTAGACTCCATGTGTCCACCACAGTTTTCTAATAGGCAACTTTATCTTTCTTTTTCCTACTGAATTGTAATTCAAATAACTATTATTTTCCAGCCAGCTTTCCCTTTCCTTCATAGCTCCTCACTACTGGATTATTACCATGCTCCTGAAGCCTTATTTTAATACAAACAACAATTCCATTAAAAGAGAACAAAGATCCTTTTTCTCATTTATCACTAATATCAATTTTTGGCAGTCAAATTCACTGCAATGCTAAAGCTGACATTTATGCAAACTCTGGTATGTTATTGACTGCCTAAAATTCGAAAACTATGAAAGTTCAAGAGGATTACAATAGTGTTAATGAAATTCATATCCATATCTTTTTTTTTTCTGAACATATTAGATGAATTCGTTTTGCAGTCTCCAACCCAGTGATGCACCAGCATACCAAAATTTCCGGGCCCTAAAAAATGGGTGTTTTTCTAGTAACATGAAATGAAAAATCTTTTATGACATGACAAATCATATAAGCTAGTAAAACAACCAAGATACAAGTTATATAGGCCTCAGTTCCTAAGGAGAAATAATACACTTCTAGTGACATCATATAACTAGGATGAAAGGTAAGGGCAACACAGTCTGTTATTGATATGGTTCGCCTGGCAGCACTTTGATCTTGTTTTATTAGTATAAACCTACCTGCTACCAATGCTTCAGATAACATATATATAACTTTGTTTACACGTATCCATTGCCTCAGATGAAGTGTACATAGTTTCATCATGATATATGCTGTTGTATTTACTGGTGTTCATTATTCAAGATCCATTACGATATGGCACCTACCACTTTGGACCATCATCAAATGCCTGGGCATGTCACAGGAGGTAGCTATAAGAAGCGTTATTTCTATTTAACATTCTTCACATAAAAGCAGATATGAGAAATACATTGTCGAGATGAAAGCAGATGAGGCCACTAGGATCCCCCTACATCATCTGTGACTGATGGTATGTATAACTTGAAGTCATTACGTACCAATACGATAAATATAACTTAAATTTCTCTGTTCTTGTTGTTCAGTTCTTTCTAACTTCACTTGCTTCTGATGACTGTGGGCACTTCCTCACTCGATATATACGGTTAGAAAAAATGGGATCCTGGTAGGTGATGGTAATATCCAGGGCTGGTGGGTAGGCCAGCACACCAGATCAGTTAACCTGACCGCCACGATTTGTAATTTGTAAACAATCCAAACGGATCACAACATTGGCCATACATCTTATATCATCTTATACTTAAAACTATTTCTGCAATAAAAACCTCTTTAGACATATATTCAAAATGGGTTTAATATTCATATGATACAAAAATTATATCATAAGTTATTTCACTATTCTTTTAAACATCAATGAACAGGGCACCAAGCGAGCTCCAGACGCAGATTTCATATTTCAAAATTATATTCACAAGTCGTTTCCTATCTACAGCAAAAGCTCTTCTATCAAAACTTCATTATAAATCGTTCACTGCGGTCAACATATTAGCTCCACAGTTGTGAAGAATGTCAAATTCACAACAGAATTGATCTAACTTTAGAAATGACTGTTCTTGCCTAGATTTCATTATCAAAGTTCATTGGACTGATACTACTTGGTTTTCTTACAGTTACGTTGGCTAGATTTGGCTTATATCTGTGCTGCCAAGATTACAAGATTTGGCTAATGGTTTCCATCAAAATATACCAATGTCTACAGCCTCTAAGGACGAAAAAAAAGTTTTTCAGTGGGAGACACACACACACACACACACACACACATATATATATATATATATATATACTGGTCCGCTCTTTCTCTGAGTTACGGCCTCATGGTCTGGGGTGTTCTAGTTTTGAAATTTAATTTAGTTTTAGATTACGTAGTTTGAAATTTAATAGAAGATTGAAGAGTGTACAGGTGTAAGGTTAGTTAGTTTTTTAGTTTCAATAATTTATTCCATGATAGAGTAATCGGGTTTAAGTTGTATTGATGCATGTATATGATTATCTGGAAGAGATTTTGTTGCCTTTTGTAAATATCCCCTGCAGGATGGTAGTGTGCATGAATTTATGCTCTAACTTATGTTGTTTCATGCGTTCTCTTTTTCTCTCTCGGCTATGTTGGTCACTTTAAGATACAATCGCATTCGCAATCAAGCCACTCACAGTCAAACCACACTGAGACCTCTCACGGACAATGAAACTATAGCAACAGTCAGCTTCCACGCTCATAATCAGAACTAATTCAAAGCTAAATCATACGCAATAACTCCACACTTATTATCAGATCGTACACTCATAAAGAAAAACACCAAATAAACAAACCATACTGACATTTACCTGTTGATTGGTGCTGAATCCAATAACAGATATGATGTCCGAAACTCGTCTTTTTTTTTTTTTCGTATTGATGTGAAATCTTAGTATATACATGTGTGACTCTGCTGCCAGCGAGAGGGAGGTCTCAAATAGTAGAATGGTGACCCCTCCCACGACCCCTGCAAATTTAAGGCATACTCCCTGACTAAACTTTATTGTGCGAGTCTGCCACCAGTCAGTGGCAGGGCTCAGGTGACGGTGTATTGGCCTCTCTCAGTACCCCAGCTAACTCTAGGATTATCCCATCCTCTTGGAGCAACCCATTAGGTAATAGGCTGTTGATAACAGCCGCCCATGGTGGTACTACCGTCGTGACTGAAAGGCGTTAAAGTGGTGCCCGGAACCATCCTATACTCTCCATGTCAGGATTGCTGGTCTTACTTCCTGTCTCCTCAAAACGTGACTCCCGGGCTAGTCCTGCCGTCATCTTCTTACAAGCACCACACACCTTATCATACCTTGCTTATTACTATTACTTTTTCACTTAAGTACTCTTGTCATTTCCTATCCGCTCATACATTTATAAGCATCATCATGGCAGTGTCCATCAAATCTATGGTCCAAAGTCCCCGGCATCATGGGATGCTAAGAATCTCCGGGTTTCAGTCTGACTCTACTGCCAATGAGAGGAAGGGCTCTGGCAGTAGTAGTACCGGCCCCTCCCATGACTTTTCCCTCTCTGAGACCTTTCTCTTTTTCTATTCACTATACCAACATTCGTGGTCTCCAGTAACCTCTCCTCAGTTGAACACCATCTGTCCAGTACCTCTCCTAATATCTTACTTCTGTCTGAGACACCGTTGCCAAATGACGTTCTCAATAGTCCCTTTTCCATATCTAACTATAACCTCCACTCACGATCCTGATTCAAAGGTGGTGTTTGTGCTTACCCCAACATAAACACACCTGTTTCATGCCTCAAAGACCTTGAGTCTCCAAACTTTGATGTTATGTGGCTCAATGTCTGTTTCCCTACTACCACACTTGTCCTCTGTTTCGCATATTGCTCTACTAATTCTACCAATTATATATCCTTCTTCAACTGTCTAAACTCCTGCCATGAGACTGTGACATCCTCTTCCCTGCAAGCCAAGATCCTCTACCTCGGGGATTTCAACGTTCACCATAGGGAATAGTTGAATTCCTCCCATATGGATGGTGGAGGGATTGAAGCCCTCACATTCTCCATTCTCAATGATTTAGAGCAAATTATCTCCCACCCTACCCATATACCT
>JAYMFT010289030.1:0-10386 GCA_038088735.1 Panulirus argus | reverse complement strand
TCTATATATATATATATATATATATATATATATATATATATATATATATATATATATATATATATATAGGCTTAGATACAACTAAAACGGGTCGGTTCAAATGCAATTAGCTGTATATTTTATGCAGTTGTATCTCAGCATCTTATAGAAATAAATTACTTAAAACCCATATGTCTTCTTTGGATTTTGCCAGCGACATACTTCTAGTATTTTTATTCTTTCCAGACATTATTTCATTTCCAGTAACCATTCGACACTCCAAGCGACACAGGTGTTCCATAAGCAACCTTCTTTTTTTTTCCCCAGCACCCATTACACTTTTCTCGACCGCAGTCAGTTCTCGTTCCTGCTGTTCATCCTCCGTTTTCTATTGTTCACTTCTCTCACTGTCTCTTTTCCCATCACGCAATCCTTCGATCTCCATCTCCCTTCCTTCTCAACATCCACTGCATTTCTCTTGCTGTGTACTACACACCCTTCTCAGTTTTTTTCTACATCTCTCTTTCTCACTTCTACACCCCACACCTCGCTTTCTGCCGCCCACCATTTTTACGTTTTCTGCGTCATCACCCAAGTAGCACAGACAAGCACCGGTCTGCACAACCTTTTCTTGGTTTGTGGTTACATTATGACAGAGATTATACCTCAGCGAGGAATGATAGATTCACCCCAACATCAGGTTAGTGCTTGAGTGCTGTACTGTACGATTAGGCAGTGCGGTCGTCAAGAGATGAGCTCTCTCTGTTACTGGTTAGTTTTCCGGTCTGAGAGGGTCGGGGTGTACTGGTAATTTCCCGGTGTGAGAGTTCTGAGTACCGGTAACTTCCCGGTGTGAGAGTCTGGGTGCTGATAGCTCCCCGGTCTGAGATGGTCTGAGAATACTGGTAATTTAACGGTACCGGTAACTTCCCGGTGTGAGATTCCGGGTACTGGTAGCTCCCCGGTTTGAGGGGGGTCTGGATATGGTCGTAATTTCCCGGTATGAAGGTCCGGGTACAGGTAACTTCCCGGTGTGAGAGTTCGGGTACCGGTAGCTTCCCGGTCTGAGAGGGTCTAGGAATACTGGTAATTTCCCAGTCTGAAGATCCGGGTACCGGTAACTTCCCGGTGTGAGAGTTCCGGGTACTGGTAGCTTCCCGGCATGAGGGTCTGGAGGTACACAGTGATTTTGGCCCGACTCGGCTTGCGCCTGGGGCAAAAAAAAGAAGGTCCAGTTTTTGTGACGTTGTTTGAAGCTGAACCGTACTGGTGCTGAGGCTGGACGATGACCATCTCGAGTGGAAAGAATAAAGTGAGAGGGAAAAAAAGAAAGTTGAGAATTAATCAGGAATCCGCAGGTGTTTTTTGCTGTCATTATTAAGGGTAGATAAGTTATAAGGAGAGAGAAAGGCGAAAATAGGAGGAGAATTCCACGGTTTAGCTGCTCGAGGAAAGACAGAGGAACCATAACGGTCAATCCTCGAGTAAGCTGGTCTCTATAAAGAAACTGTAGGAAGCAGAGGCCAGAACAAGAGAGTAGCAACAACGCGGCGTACAGAAAGTGGTGGTTGGAGGGAGGTGATGCCATTAGAATGATGATAATAAGACGGAAGGCTTTTGATTCCACTCCGGTTAATATTGTGGTGGGAGACGAGCCAAGTCTGTGTTAAACGGTTGTGTAATAGCATGGCTTAGTTGCTAGACAACATGGCTGTGCTGGATTAGATGGGGGAGTAACTGTAGTAATAACATGTACCTAGGGAATTTGTCATACTAAGAGACGATGTGACAAAATGAAACCATCGTAACATAAAAGATCATATGTTCTTTGTATGTTCTAAGTCTCTTACACTAAGGGTGGTGTTGAGGAAAGAAGATGCTTCAGGTACTGCCGTTTTCCTGTCTTCCTCACAAAGAACTCGTTCACTTGTTCAGAGCTCAACAAGAAACTGGCCAAACGCGTTTAGATTACACGTAACTCTGGCAAATTGATCACGCCCGAACTTAGATACCGTACAGCAGAATTATGCTCGATCTTTGTTGCTCACTTAACAAAATCTTTGAAGGAAAAAAAAAAAAGAGAGACGAAAATTGAAACGTCAACCTCCCTAACACTATCAAACGGAGGTTCTGATAACCATTATCATGCCAGAAATGTTCATTGTGGACGTCTTTCTTGTTGGTGGTTAAATACTTTTTATTTCCGCATCGGGGTAACTTTTCACCACCAAAAGTTATATCTTTTTTCTCAGATACGGAAGCTTAAAGAGACAAGGAGGAATTCAGTAGAGTGTTCATCAGAGGTGTTAGACCATCTCCATTATCACGGGGCTACGGGATAACAAACTTCTTTGGTGTGGGGAGACCGTCTTCACCTCCTTACTGATATGAGGTTACGCAAAACAGCAAACCTTCCTAGCGTTGTGGGGGGTTTACAGCAGAGCAAGCCTTTCTATTCATGTGGGGTTACGGCACATCAAACCTTTCTTACCGTTATGGGGTTCCAACACAACAAACCTCAGCATACGTGGTGGTATCACTGCTAAGAATGGGGTTGCCTACCCCTAGTGTTGGGGTAGCAAGTATATGCGACAGATGACCTCGACGTAACGCCGCCACCCAACCCCAGCTGCTTGCACCTCCACGCCGCATCACTTATGTCCGACACCTCTGTGTTTTCTTTGGTGGGCGAGGCTTTATAGAGAGCCAGTCTCTCTCCTTCCCATCTTCTCTCTCTCTCTCTCTCTCTCTCTCTCTCTCTCTCTCTCTCTCTCTCTCTCTCTCTCTCTCTCATAAGCCTACCAGATCCCATCATCCATTAGTCTGGCGATAATAGTTGGTGTGAGTGGAGCGGAGCCCAGCTGACGGGAGAGACGTGGGCGAACTGTTGATCTAGCCGTTGGTGGAGTCGGGGCACTCACTGGACCCTCTCCCAAGTGTCTCGGTCTATCAACTTTCCCGGGCCCTTAGCCTACTCCCCCTCTCCCTCAGCTCACTCGCCTCTCCCAGTGTGAGATCTCAGTCCACTCACCTCTCCCGGTGTCTCACCCCACTCCCCTCACAAGTTTCTCTCATCACCTCCCCAAACATCAGAAGACCACATCTCTTCCTCACACGTTTACAGCCCATCTCGAAATTCCTTCCCTCTCCTTGAGAACCATTTCTATTTCTTTTCCATATTGCACTCTGTTCTATATTGCACTCTGTTCCATATTTCACACTGTTCCATTTATTTTCACTGACTCTAACTATCCTACATCATGAGTCGGTTCGCCAAAAAATGAATTATGGCGAAGAACTGGAATCCCGTTGGAGATGTCGTACTTTACACACTACAATCCAGTCATGTCACCAGCGCCTTAACTTTTCAAAACGCGACGGACTGACCCACAGAACCGTCATCATCAACTCGGTGGAAAGACGAACGTTTGAATTGAAAATCAAGAGGTCATAATGAGGCGGCGGGAGGTGGCTAGCAGTGTAATCCCAGCACACCACGTGGCTTCGTGATTAATACATTCCCGACAAATTGCCAGCTCCGGCTGGTTATAATATGGATGTAAAAGCTGGTTTATGGGGGTCGCGTCCTCCCGTAAAACACGTGTGGCAGGAGGGAGCTGTTATTATGGATGGTGTTGCTGTGACCTGCTCTCTCCCTCTCTCTCTTTCTCTGTGGAAGGCAGCTGCTACAGCCTCCTGGGCTCTTAGTGGACGTGGTTGTAGGGGCGTGGTGGCGCGTGGTCGGGGTGATAGAGAGGGCGTGGCCCAGATGGAGGAGAGGCGTGGCAGGAGGTCGTAGAGAATAATGGCGTGGGCTTCGCTCTTATAGGCTTACATTCAAGGTGTTGGGAGTTGGAGGAGGGCGCAGGGAAGTGTGTGTGTGTGTGTGGCGGGGATGGAAAGTAGCGTAAGCTGATGGTGAGGGGAAGTAACCATCACTATCATAACTCTGCCTCAACACTGTCATCACCAGCCATCACTGCCGCCCACTACCACTGCCATCATGACCCACCATCGCTATCATTATTGTCCATCAACACCACCGTCTGCTGGTCACTGGCCATCACCTCCTCAACAAACCATATTAATTATCATTACTTCTTTCTCTCTGTCACTATCATTACCAGCTCCCACAGTGGCCCGGGGTTGGGCCCAGTTGCTAACCCATGAGCCACTACCAACCACCAGGCACTACTGACCTCCTAACCACACGACTGCCACAACTACTGGGCCACCACTCTCTCAGTAACGCTCTCGTCTCTGGACTGGCGGGAAAGTGGTTGGTGGTGAGGCGGGGTACTACTTGTGGCCCTGGTGTGCCTGGGTATGACTGGGTATGGGCGAGTTCTCTAAGGCCGACTGGTGGGCGGGGCCCCTCTAAAGCTGGTTGGTGGGGCGGGTGGGCCGGGTGGGCCCTCCCAGGCTGTCTGGTGGGGCGGGTGGGCCCTCCCAGGCTGTCTAGTGGGCGGGTGGGCCCTCCCAGGCTGGCTGGTTGGTGGCCGCCCAGTTAATTATTTGATTATGATAGTGTAGAGCCGCTCCCTCACTCCCTCCTCTGACCTCCTCACCCAGCAGGATTTCCTCTTTCTTTTTTTTTTATCATTTTCTCCGTAGACGTTAAGCTTAGATCACCTGCTTGATGCACCAAGAACATGGACTGGCTGCACTGCTATTGTACGCGAGCATGTTCACGGAGAATCGTTCTGTAGATGTTTAAGGAAGTGGAATATAATAGTCCTTGGTGTGTGGTATGTGTGATTAGCCTTGCTTATTGCACTGCCTTGGGAGGATCTAAAGTGGACCTGTATGTGTCTGGAGGAACCTCTGTTAGTGAAAATTCTTGCTCTTAAACACTTAACTATAAGGAAACCCTGACAGTTGTTGTTTTGAAACAAAGGAGAATGAAAGAGAAAAGAATGATACCATTCATAGAGAAAAATCGTGTTTACTGAGAAAAGTTTAACCATTTGAAATTCACATGACAGACGAGTAACTGTTGTTGCTGTGTCAGGCTGGTGCAGTATAGAGGAGGGAAGAAGAGTGGGCGTGTCGCCCTCTACCTGCGGATAATAACTGTACCTGGTCAGCTACGGTCTCAGAAATCTCAGCTAGACTGTGTCTTGCCCTTCCTGGGTAATGAAGTATGGCCCAACGAGCGCACGTCTTCCCACATGTAATCAAAACTGGGCAGGAGTAGGGACTGAAGCAGGAGGCAATGGGTCGTTTCCAGAGAATACTAAGAGCGTTTCGTTGGACCACCGTGGGCCACCTCTTTTCACTAGATGTTCTCCATTAGGATCAATTTAGGTGGTAATGGTAGGGAAACGAGACATGAATTAGTTATATGGGCCCATCTAGCTGCCTAATGAGCCCGTGAGCCCGCGCCTGAATCACAGCTCAGCCCACAAATATTTGAAAAAGACGAATGTTGCAATTTGTAAGAAGAGCACATACCATCTGTACTGTATTGTTAGCTTTTTAGGTTAAATTCAGCTGCCTATGACAGCAGCACTGGAGGTTATTAAAGAACAATGTTATAAGCACTTCTCTCGACATGTGTCGGTACTGGTGGGCTGTGTCGCGGGCTGTGTCATGGCCAGGAGACTCCCCGAGCAAAAACTCGCTGGCACGCAGGTGGTCCCGGCCGGTGTGTGTGGGAGTCATATGGGAGACGCCAGCCCAGATACTGCTGCCATGCACCCATCCCTGCCCAGCTGCTGGGCACTGGCGAGGGACACCATTAGCTTCTCTGGGTATTCCTGAAGATCCGTGCGGTCGGGTTCGGGTCCCGGGCATCGTGTTCAAACCCGTCAGTCTGCGGTCTGGTCGGGCGAATTACTGGTGACCAGACACTCAGGGCAGAACCCAAAAACTGGCTCTGTCAATAAACCCGATGCAATCGGAACTTTGAGTAAGTGTCTTGAAGTCAACTTTAGGCAGGCGTGGTGGATCAGGGCTGAGCGAAGTGACGTGGGAGGGCGCTAACGATTACCTACTCGACTCGTTGGGAGATTTCAACGGAGCAGTTGATAGCGATCCTGCTGTGGCTCGAAAGACATTATTACCTTTAAACCGAGTATGCGAACCAAGGCAGCATGGCAACCCAGGGTCACCATGTCCAGGGAAGGAAGAGTCAAGGGAAATATGATATACGGGAAATATATGATTTTTATCGGTATCACTGCTTCTGTAATCTTTACGACCCTGCTTTTGTAATCTTTACGTTAACTTTCCGGGTGATAACTTGGTAATCAGCAGCCTCACATGTCATTATGTAGCCAGACTCAACCTTTACTGATGATAGGACATGTTTCATACTGACTACATCACTTCATGGACCCGACTACCACACATACACACACACACACACACACACACACACACACACACACACATCGCCTCCCCCGTTGGCTGGCTGGACTTCGGCGACGCTGCCGTACCTCCCTCCTCTCAGGTGTTCACACATACACCCCAGCTGCCATTATGAACCTCCACACACACACATCACTTCACTACATCAGACACACTTCTTTGCTCCTTCAAGCGTATCACATGACTGTCACTGGAATATGACTTTACTGAAAAGCAGATCACTTTATCGGCACTTGTATATTAATACTTTATCGGTAAAAAACACGACCCAGACACCTTTACCGTCCCAGATACAACGGCTTACTGCTCCAGATACACCGGTTACTGTTCCAGACACAACAGTTTATTGAACCAGTTTTAGCGCTTTACTGTCTCAGACACCTCAGTTTAATGGGAGGGCTGTCGTAGGTGACAGGCGAGACTGGACTTTGGGCGGATGACTACAAGAATATGCCTCTTTTATGCGTCGTCAGCGTCTTCGACCGTCCGTCCGTCCGTCCGTCTTCGGGAGTCGAAGAAAACGGAGCGGAAATCACACGAGTTAAAGAAAATGGCTTGCCTCATGGCACCCAGAAACACACGCCTTTGATATCACATTCTCTTCCGGGTTTCCATATCGCGTGGACACAAGTCTACGGCACCGGAGCGTCAGCTGTTAGGGAACAGCTTGGGGTTGGTTGATCTCTGGCCGCTTGGAGAAGGTCCAAGTTTGCAGTCCTCTGGGTTAGTTGATCTCTGGCTGCTGAAGGAAGGTTCAGGGTCCAGACGCTCGTGGCGGGCTCCCTGTACTCACACTCTGCAGGCGCCTCGTTCTCAATGAACAGATGCTCCACGCAGGAGCTCGTGGTAGGCTCTACTACTACGCCTCCTTCCACACGCTCTTCGCATTCCTTGTAAGTGCTTCCTATGATCTCTACACGCATTACCTGTTAGACAGAGACAACAGACCACACGAACCTCAAGGTCTGCTGCAGAAAAACATGTCGTCTAAAAAGCAGTAGAAGAAAAGGATAGAAAAGCAAAGGTTCTTCTTCTGCTGGTGATCCTTGCTTGCAGGGAGTCAGGCACAGCCTCATACACACGTGCCTTCCCTTGGTACTTTGTACTCTGGCCTCTCGCTACACTCATACCACGACAACTCAAAACCCTTCTCTTCCTCTGCTCGTCCATCCCACATCACCACGGTCACAGACGTACACCTCAGTCTCCAGCACGCTGCCAAGTACTGCTGCTCTTGCAAATAATTCCTTGTTATCCGAATACTTACTCCTCTCTCTCTCTCTCTCTCTCTCTCTCTCTCTCTCTCTCTCTCTCTCTCTCTCTCTCTCTCTCTCATGGAAATATTACTGTGTTATCTTTCACTTGGCCACAACGTGTGGCCTAATATTAAAGAGAGAGTGAGAGAGTTTAAGCAGTGTCGTGTGTGTGTGTCTGGAACGTTGTGGAGCTTCTTGCACGCAAAGCCTTTCTTCCTTATATACGGTCATCATATTTGTCATCTGAATCCATGTTCTGTGTTCCTCTACATTTCGTTAATCAAACTCTTTTCGACGGTCTCTTAAGCTCCAGTGTAGATATGTTCACTCACTATCATCCTTTTTTTTTCCGCCATCAGCCTTACACACTGTGCTTGCCATCATCCTTGCATACAGTCATCCACACACACACACACTGCGTTAGCCATCATCCTTGCACACTATCAATCCTCACACTGCCATTGCCATCATCCTTGAACATTGCTCTAGCCATCATTCTCACACACTATCAACCTCAAGCATTCCCCGAGGCCATCATCCTCACACACTACTCTGGCTGTCATTCGTGTAGACAAGCATCATCATAAGATGCCATGATAATCTTAAAACACTAACCTTATGTGAGATTTCCCACCTCCAATTTCTGATTTGTTTTGGCATGGTGCTCTGCTCTGCCTCTTGTCTTGGAAGTGTGTAAAGTGTGAGGACAGACTGGTATCGTGTGGCAAGATCAGCCGCCAGCCCCATTCCACGAACTCCTATACATTCCTCTGATTATAGAGGCCATGAACTTTATGGGTCTCTTACCCAACGTGGGCAACATACAAGGGTCTGTTGCCTCAGGCCCCCAAGCGCTGTGGGTTGGATTGGGGAAAGAAAATATGGTGTTGGGGAGTAGAGAAAGGAAGAGAATCAGAGAGTGAGTAAGTGAGTGAGTGAGAAAAAGAGAGAGTATCTACCTATATACAACCAACTACGATGAGGCAAAGTGAGTGGGTAGCTCTTATTGAATGGGCAAGAAAGAGAGAGAGAGAGAGAGAGAGAGAGAGAGTGTGTGTGCGTGTGTGTGTGTGTGTCCCAGGTGGAAACAAACATTTGGAAGCCAAGCAGTACTTGTCTGCCCTCTGCCTCCTGCATCCAGCACGTAGCTTTTAATTTGAAGACTGGCACCCCCATTCATCCCGGGAACCCCGGAAAGCTGTAATCAGGGATTTGCATCGCTTCCTTCGCCTCAATAACCCCGAGATCCTGGTAATCATCATGATCGCCGTCTTCATTGTAAAACTCTCATTCACAGCCACATACCCGGCCATCAGGACGTGTCATCACCACCCTGCATGATCGATTCGTCGATTCATTACCCTGGCGTGGTGTCATTACCGATTGGGGCGAGCCTAATCACCAAGCCGTGTCACCAATCACGGGTGGCCTACTCCGGACGGGGCGCTAGCACGCACGGGTCATGTGCGCTGTCGGGGCCTTCATCTAGGGCGGGGAGGAATTGAGGGGCAGGGGCAGCACCTTGTGATATCGAGGGAGGTATGGTGGATAGGGGACCACGCCACGTGAGGTGAGGGAGCATGGTTGGGGGGGCGCCCCACACCATCACGAGACTGTGTGTGGCTTCGGTGTGGGTAAGGGGCGAGTCCTCAATCTCAGTCTGAGACTGAAGGGTCGGTTGGTTATGGCGGAGGCCGATCAACTGCCATACTAAGGGAAGGAGTGGATGAATCTTATTTAGGGGGTTGACGTCGCCCTTTATTTACAGTCAGCAAGGCTGGGAGCAGGGAGTTATAGGGGCCTCTGCCCCCTGCTGGGGCTGCAGGACTTAGAGGAGGCGATTCAGGAGGGTGACCAAGAGGATGTCTTTGTCATAAATATTCATAAATTCTCTTATTCAACGTACAATGACTTCATTTCCTTCATTTTCTATTTCGAATTATTTTTTTCATAACCCCCCCCCATGTGATATTTTTCCTGCCATTCAGATATTCTTACAAATCTAAGTTATTGCTGTGGATATGACCTTCATTATTGGGTCCGCTGAGCAGGTACTGAAAGGAGGTGTATTGTCGGCCAGTAGAACACTTGGGTTGAATCCAAAGATCTATCAACTCTTCCTTATTTTCCTTCTCTTCTCAGCCTTCTCTTGCTAACCCTGCTCACGTACCATCCACCAATATCTCTCTCAGAGGCTTCAGCTTCCCTAAACTCAAGTCTCTTCCAGCCAGCAACCGAAGAATGATATTCAGAGTTTTATTTCCAGCAGCCACCTGAAAGTGGATTTCCACACGCGGTCATATTGCCTCCCACAAATCACACGTGTCTTCAGGACATCCCCCCAAGATCCTGAGAGAGACAGGAAGAGTGTTAGAGATCAACTGGAAATTTTTACGTTCGATGAAATTTTCCTTAAGTTTCATGACATCACCTGGTGAAATGTTATACTTCACTGTCCTAGATTTTTGCTTGTACTTTGGTTCACATGTCTTGAAACAGCGATTGAAATATATTAGAATTATGAGTTTGGAGTTTATGATAAAGACTTTCATGTGAGATTTTGCCCTGCCAGAAATGATGAATGAGGAGAGGAACCCTCACCTTCCTGCAGGACCAATGTCAGAGTGCTTAAGTTAAAAGTGTGCAGAGCATCTGGAAGGCGAAGGAAGGTTAAATCACCACCACATGTACAAATCTGAGATCACTTCATATATATATATATATATATATATATATATATATATATATATATATATATTTTTTTTTTTTTTTTTTTTTT
>JAYMFT010289019.1:0-10386 GCA_038088735.1 Panulirus argus | reverse complement strand
TGTGCATATATGTGCATGTATGTATATATGTGTGTATGTGGGGGGATGGGTCTTTCTTCGTCTGTTTCCTAGTGCTAGCTCATTGATGCAGGAGACAGCGATCAAGTATAATAAATTTAATAAATAAATAAATATATGTATGTCCATAATACCATCCCCAATTAGTCCCTCACCAATATATTATTTTTCTGATCATCATTCTTTACATCCCAATACACTCACACTACCTTAACCCTCTAACACTAACAGGGATGCAAACTAAAAATTTTAATTCAGATTCCTTCCTAACTATAGCTGTACAACAGCACACGGAGAAGTTTGTCCAAACTCACAAAAAACCATGTTAAATGCTTATGGATTTCTTTCATCAAAAGTTACAAAAGTATTATATGAAACCAATCCTATTTTCATATGAGAAAACAATTAGACACTGGACAAGAAACAGCTATCCAAATACAAAATATAGCAAGAAGCATTTCATTTTATTATAGCCTTATTTCTAAAACAATTTATATTTTAATTTAAATAGTGCATACAATTGTATAATGCTGAACTCAAAGCAATAAAATTTTTGGACAAATATATCAGTTATATACATTTTCATCACCACAAAGTTGTGAAGGAAGTCCAAGTTACATTCAACATGATGACTCCTGACAAATAAAGTAAATGTACAATGCAACAAAACCTGCACACTGTATTATTAGCCCCTTGTACTGTTTGCACTGTCCCTATAATTCATTTGTAATCAGGCCATGAGATTATCACTATAACAGACTTGCAAGTAGCAGCGCGCTACCATTACAGTCTTTGGCCTTGGTGTATGTTTCACTGAATTAACTGGTCACAAATATCATTCCAAAAAATATAAACTACCCACAGTTTTATGTGACACATCACCAAATAAAAAAATTGTGAATAAGGTACTCTCATACAAGGAGCACTACCACCACAACATAATCATCTGAAATGATGCAAATAAAATTCTTTAATGAGAAGTCCGTCCTGACACAATACAAGCAATCTGATCCTTCCAGTCATCTTCCGAGAGGTTCTGAGCCCATACAGGAACAGCAGACTGGGGTAGGGTGAAAGAAGCCATCACGGATTTTATTTCTTCCACTTTATTACCATCCAGAACAAGGCGATCTGGTGCAGGAGAGGAGTTCCACACAGCAGCTCTCTCATGCAGCACGTCATCCTGTCTCTGTATAGCAGACTAAAAAATTGAAAGGGAAACAAATCTATAAAAGATATAATGAAATGCTCCCATCTGTGGAATAATCATTGGCATGGGAGGAATTACAATTAAAAAATCTAAGCAAAGGCTCCAGCAATGAACAAGACAAAGGAAGCTCTCAACAATTCAACAAGGCCACCTTATCCCAACAAACAAGCAGATGATTAAATATGTTTAGTTTTCATTTAACTAAAGTTTAACCCATTGACTACAGTGGCCTCATATATTATGTATAACCCCACTGCATGACTTTTCAAAAAAGTAAATGAAATTTGTGTTTTATTTTTCTATGCCATATGAAAGACTTATTTTTTCTAAAACACATAATATAAAAGACAGTATGGTAGACCTGTACTCACACATGTGTCATGTTTCACAAATGAAAATTTTTTAGGAAAGTCAAGGCCATTGCCACAGCCAACCCTGACAGCCATGCGATGCATCCCTTACCATTTGATGCAATATGTACATACTTATTTTACTGTAACAGTGTTATTGTTTTCTTACACTCATACGTATGTGCAATTTCTCTACAAAATAATGCTATTTCTCCTCTTGCAAATGACTGATGTTTCAGTATTTATACATATGTGAATATATCTACATATTTACACACTATACCTTTTTACTTTCAGGACTTGCTTTTCGTAACGTACACCTTGATACATGGATGGGGTGGTGAGGGAAGTATATGCGAGAGTGTTGTTTGTGAGGGATGAGAGGGCCTGGGAAGCGAGTCAGTTGTCGTTTACTGATGCTATACCACTGGTGATGGATTTGAGTGAGAAACTGCAGAAGTTAGTAACTTAGTTTCAAAAAGTGTGTGATAGGAAGAAGATGAGAGTAAATATGAATAAAAGCAAGATTATTATAATGGTTCAGCAAAGCTGAGGGACAGGTTTCTTAATTAGTGAGTTTGAATGGAGAAAACTTGTAGGAAGTGAAGTGTTTTAGCTACCTGGGAATGGACATGGCAGTGAATGGAACCATTTTAACAGAAGTGACACATAGGGTGGGTGAAGGGGCAAAAGTTCTCAGAGCACTGAAGAATGTGTGGAAAAGAGAACATTATATGGAAGGGCAAAAATAGGTGTGTTTGAAAGAACAATAGTCCTAACAATAGTATTATATATGGATGCAAGGCATGGGCTATAGATAATGCTGTGCAGTGGAGGGTGGTTGTGTTGGAAATTATATGTTTGAGGACAATATGTGGTGTGAGATGGTTTGACTGAGTAAGTGATGAAAGGGTAAGGGAGATGTGCAGCAATAAAATATAATGTGGTTGGGAGAGCTGAAGAGAGTGTGATGAAATGGCTTGGAAATACTGAGAGAGGGAGTGAGAAAAGGTTGACAAAGAAGATCTGTGTGTCAAAAGCGGAGCAAACAAGGAGAACAAGGAGACCAAATTGGAGATGGAAGGATGAAGTGAAAAAGATTTTGAGCAATTGAGGCCTGAACACTGAGGAAGGTGAAAGGCACTCAGAGGATAGAGTGAATTGGAATGACATGTTAAACTGGGGTCAATATGCCGTCAATGGACTGAACCAAGGCATTTGAAGCATCTGTGGTAAACCTTGGAAAAGTCTGTGGGGCCTGGTTGTGGATAACAAGCTATGGTTTCTGTGCATTACATATGACAGCTAGAGAATGGATGTTAGTGGATGTGGCCTTTCTTCATCTGTTCCTGGCCCTAACTTGCTAAAATGGTAAATGGCAATCAAGTATAAAAAGAAACTCGATACACGGGTGTGCGCAGAGAGGCAAATCATATTCAGTACACATGTAGAGTGTTTTCTGCATTCTTTTCTTCCCTCAGGTGGTGTTGGCACATATATGAAACCTGTGCCAGGGATACGTGAAGGTGTTGGCTGTGTTTCCTTGGAAAAAACCATAAGGGCAGTTTGTTTCAAACACAATAATGTCCACCAAATCACCTTCAAAAGACTCTAAGAAATAATCCAGCTCCTCACATTACTTGATGACTGAACAAGTACCTGTTATACAAAAATTACTTTCTATCAATACTAAAATATGCTGTAGTGAAGCTGGCAACAACCATCCATATCCATGAGGCAGATGGCCAATACAATGCACAATGCAGCACCTCCCCTCCTCACATTGGAACCAGGATCATCTTCATGTTCATTGTTGGCAAAATCTTGCTCTTCTTCTTCTTCGTGCCTTCATTCTTCCACATCTTCGTGAATACTATATCCACTTGATTCACTATCACTCTCTTCCACATTGTACAAGTCAAACTTATCCAATACGTCCATGTAATAATTATGGTTTTCTTGTGTGGTTCACACACAGAGAAACTTTGTGCCCACTGTACAAGTAAAACATCACAGAATTGTGCTAATGAGGAAATTCATGGCAGACCTAACGGACACTGATCTCAAAAGAGATCTGTACTAAAACTAGGAGAGATATTTAAGGGAGGATGTGCTTTACAACAAGTGCTTCACGTTTGAAACTGTGAAACATGATGTGGAGGCATTTGAACCCCATTCAGTGGTGGGGTGTGGCACCTCCAGCAGATGGTGAGGACTTGTCCATGCCGGACATATGCGGCAACATCAGCCAGAAGCCGAGCATCCCATCCACCCTACTGCAGCGGAAAAAATGATACAGCTGTAGATGGTGCAGGTGGGAGCACAGTGAGGGTGAGAACTGCCCTGCCAAAAACCTGACATGCAGAGGATGCAGAAAAAAAATGTATTGGTAGGTATACCACACTTGCTGACCATGAGAGTGAAGGTGTTCCTTTCGCCCAGTGGAAGGTCAAACTACATCAAAGTTGTGGCGGACAAGGGCGCTCAAGCGTCAGTGGTGGGGCCATCGCTCCTGAGGACATTTGGGGGTGCAGGCATCAAGACTGGACGGAACAGCCAACGAACTCAGAGGCATCAACAATGTACTGGTGAGGTGCCTTAGCAGCTGCTGCCTTTGGATTGAGGTTCATGGCAGGATGATTGAGGAAGAGGTCCAAGATATGGAGTCACCAAAGGTGTTCCTGTCTTTTGAAATGTGCCAGCTCATAGTTATTGGGAAAGACATGAGAAGGTGGAGAGTTCCAAAACTTCATCGTGTAGGGAAAGAAGCAGTTACCAAAATGGTACATCCTGAGTTGCCGATGGCCACACAATAATCACGTGACGCAGCAGCTTGCTGAGTATTCCGTGGTCTAGCTAGTGGTGGGGGCACATAAGCAGCATGCTCTCAGAAGCAAAAACCAAAGTAATGTCTATAGAAGAGGAAAAGTGAACCAATAATGCAGCATAGGACAAGGGGATCAAATTTGGAAGTTAGCCTGGGACAGTTTATAAGTCGGACCACTTTCGACTCAACTCTGTCAAGTAAGGATACAGACCTAGAACCACACTAAATGTGAGAGCAGTACTTCATACACGGAGGAATCAATAACTTGTATAAACAGAGCAACTATTCTAAAGAGAAATTACAACATCTAAACAGGAAACCCAGTTTCTTAGAGGCAAACTTTGCTATTCCCATAATGTGGAGTTTCCAAGAAAGAGTGGATGTTCCAGTAATACCAAGTATGTTCATTGAGTCAAGAGGTGGAATTACTGAACCATCAAAGGAGAGATGAGAGTTGTGAGGAGTTTTCGATAGAGAGATGGGTAAAAATTGGGTCTTAGAAGCATTAAACTTATCTAGATTTTGTCTACACCACTGAGATATCCAGTCCACGTCTGAGTCTATTAAGGCAGCTGTGTCAAGACAAGATGCAGATCGAGTGAGAAAAGAGAGAGCAGAACTGAAGGATGTGGATGAATGCAGTTTTGAGTTGTCAGCATATGAGTGCATCGGATTGTTTGTGGAGGAGAATAAATTGTTGAAAATGGGAGAAAGAGTGGAGACAGGACAGAACCTTGAGGAACACCTCTGTTGATGGAGAAAAGATAGATCAGCTAGAAAGGAAGCTATATATGAAGGTGCAAAGTGACGGAGGGAAGCCAAAAGAGGGGAGCTTAGAGATGAAATCCCGTTGCCACACCCTGTCAAAAGCCTTAAATATGTCAAGGGCACCTACACATGACTCCCCAAAATCTTTCAAGGATGATGACCAGGCATTACTAAGATAGGAAAGAACATCACCAGCATATCTCACCTTACGGAAGCCATACTGGTAATCAGAGAGAAGACTGTGATTTTTGAGGTATTGAAGGATATGGGTGTTAAGGAGGGATTCAAAGACTTTGAAAATGGTAGATGTCAAAGCAACAGGACAATAGTTAGAGTAATCAGAGTGGTCACCCTTCTAAGGGATGGGATGTATCAAGGCATGCTTCCAAGGAGAGAGAAACATTTTGGTTTTTAAACGGAAAAGGAACAGAAGAACAAGCACAGGTGCAAGTTCAGAGGCACTCTCTTTCAGTACATGGGATGGATGCCATCAGGACCATATGCTTTGCTTGTGTCCAGAGAAAGAAGCTCTTTTTGGACAGTCCGAAGAGAATACGAGAAGAAGCATCGGATTAATAAGAGGAACATCAGAGGGTGAAGGAATGTTAGAGTCTTCCAAGGTGGAGTTAGAGGAGAAATGGGAACCGAAGAGAGTTACTTTGTCAACGGGAGACAGCTATAGTACTGTCAAAGCAGATAAATGAAGGGAGGGTAAAGTAACAGAAGCTGTTTGAGATACCCTTAGCTAAAGACCAGAAAGCCTATCAGTGGATGATGAGGAGAGGTTATCACACTTCCTTTGAATAAAGAAATGCTTCACCTCACGGATTAACGTGCTTGCAGTGATTACAGCTGAGTGGAAGTCAGAGGAGGTAGAGTTTTTCCATGCCAGATTTGACTGATCTCTTGCCTGAATTGCCTCACAACAGGAATGGCTGAACCTTGGATTGGATGAAGAGGTCATCTTGGAGGAAGAGAGGATAAATGCTTCCATTCCTGCAAGAATAACCTCTGCTATGCATCTGGCAGAAACAGAAGCATCACCACATAAGAGACTGTAATTCACCCAAGAAAAGTGAGCAGAGAAGTTATGTAAGTTATTCCAGCCAGCTTTGTTGAGGTGCCAGTATTTATGCTTAGAAGGGGCTGCTGGAGGGGGAGGTGCCCTTAGAATAGATACATTACGAGATGTGATCAGATGAACAAATTGGGGGCGAGATTATGTATCTACAGCGGGATGGACTACGAGTGAAAAACAAACCCAGAATATTTGGAGAGCAGTCACAACGGTCAGGAATAAGGGTAAGATAGGAGATAACTTGCTCTAGATCATTAAGAATGGAGAACATGAGGGCTTCAATCCCTCCACCAACCGTACGGGAGGAATTCAACCACTCCCTAAGGTAAACATTGAAATCCCTGAGGTAGAGAATCTCAGCTTGCAGGAGAGAGAATATCACAGTCTCATGGCAGGAGTTTAGATAGTCAAAGAAGGAAATATAATTTGTAGAATTAGGAGAGCAATTGGCGACAGACCTTGGGCCACATAACATCAAAGTTTAAGGATTCATGGTCCTTGAGGCATGCAACAGGTGTGTTGATGTTGGAATAAGCACAAACACCACCTTTGAACTGGAATAGTGAAAGGAGATTATAGTTAGATATGAAAAAGTGTACTCCATCTAGGACAATAATGCTGTCTCTCCCTGAAGGAACAATATATTGTTTAAGCTCTGTTTATTATCTTTATTTGTACTTTTACTTTCAACAATCAGCATCCTGACCCCAACCTTTGACATGACAAGGCCAGGTGAAATGCCAGTGGTTTCAGAAGTGTACTTAGAATGCATTTACCAAGGCTGAAGCAAATTATGTTTATACAGGGTATAGTGAAGATGCATTTGTTGGAGAAAATACACTGCACTAGTTCAAAGATGCAGGCATTTCTAGTATAACAATTGTATAACTTCAGACTTTAGTCCCATTCTATCTCTCCTACCTATAACTCACCTCTTGTAATAATGATGCTGTCTGAATGGAGACACCAGCTAGTGCACAAGCTGCATCTCTTTCACCAGCTCTTTCTTCATGCCTCGCATCTGCTTCATTGTATCCTTCTTCATCTGACACAACATTAGGTCCAAGATTTGTGAGGGAAGACATCAGACCAGAAAGGGAACTGTAATCCACCTCTATTTCTTCACCTTCAACCTATAAAATACAGAGCATCAATTACAACAGTACTAATCCCCTACATCTACACATACAATTCTTGTCTCATAAAAGATGCCTGTGAACTATACTAACGTATTATATCTTCATCTACTTCTATTGCTTGTTAAGTGATTTCTATAATAGTCATTCTTCTGTGTATTTAATACACCACCACTGAAACACTGTTCTGGTAACCCAGCCCTTCTTATTTGAGCACTATATACTGGGGAAATGATATTCAGATAAACCCTTCAATATTGATTCTATCATATTTGTGTACAAAAGCAGTGCAAAACCTATTGTGCAAATACTTAATGTAGAATTATTGGTGGAGAGGTATTTTATACTCCATAACAGCCAATCACTTGCAGTACCATCAACTCAACCAAATGCATCTGGACATTTTTGGTTCATTTCCCATGGAAAATCATGTTAAAATGGATTAGAATTCTTATGCTTCAATTTAGTGTAATAAACTACTTTTAACATATGGGAGAGGGTTCTATGTTTGGGGGGTGTTCAATTCTTTACTAACTGCCTTAAAGACTAATTGGTACCTCTTAGGTCTAGCATGTGCCAGATGAAGAAAGCTTTCCCTTAAAAATGTTTGGCACAATATACATTCATATAAAATGACAAACAAAAGCAGTGTGGAGCTACATAACAAAATATCCACAAACAAATATGATCTCAGATCTACTTACCACATCATTTTCCTGTGAGAGAGGCTGGTATCCTGTAGTGAATGGGTCATCTAAATCACTTGGCTCAAGTTCATCATCACTGGACGACACTGGAGGACCAACAACGAAACCTGTTGGTGGGTTAAGTTCCTCTTCTCCACCATCATCAGGTCCAACACAATCACCCTGAGTGGGCTCTGGCACAGGAGACATATTCACACCAATACCCTGAAATTTTTTTTCACTTAAAGAAAGAGGATGGCAGTACATCGCATCACCCTTACTTTACCGAATTCATTATTCAAAATGATATGAAGAGGAGAGACTGAAAATATTTAGAAATAATAGAAGAAGTCTTAAAAGTCAATCTGTTTATAGTCTCTTTTGGTCCCCAAACAAAAAAGGCAGATTGTCTTCTAAAAGCATAGCCAGAACCCCATAGACTATTCCCTGCAGGAGTCGACAAATGATAATATAGATGAACTGAACCTGCAGGTATAGTATACAAATCAGCTAGCAACAATGGTTAAGGCTTTGAAACAGATGGAAACTTTTTTCTTTTACAGGAACAATACAATCACTTCATACCTCTTAAAATTATTTCATAAGAATTACTTTGAGGTTTGCTTCAGAATGCTTTTGCTGGGTTCCAACATTGTTAAGTGTGTTACACAGAGGTTTCACTGGGTGTCTTATTAAGGTAGCTACATACAGGCTTCGATGAGTTACAAATAAAAACTGACCTAATCTAACCTACAACTTTAGAGCATTCAATATATCCATGATTCGAGAGAAATAGTGAAAATTAGTTTCATGGCAAACTAAACTTACTGCTGTGTTTGCAATTATCAGACAAACTGTTACTACTAACAGTAATGGGCTATGTTCTGAAGTTTACCATAATCATTTCCAGAACAGCTCAAGATTTTGTTCATTCACAATAAACTGTGTGCAAAACAAAATCTCCTAGATACTGATATCACAGTCCTAACAAAAGTATCTCCATCATTTTTTAATAAAAGCAATGCTTAGACAGGATTGAAAATCACAAAACACAAGAAAATTCAATATGAAAGAATGAATATTTTGGCAAATCAAATGGCATTTTCATTCTATCTTAATGACCAAATATACTTTTTCCTAATAATGATACATGTCTATGCCTCATCATAACCATACTGCAATAACAATAATCTTTACAAAGCCTCTTTTTTAGTACACAATAATAATGTTATAAAATACAGAAAACTTTTCTATTAATCACCACGATTCATAAATTTGTTTTAACTGCATTTAACTCAATATTTCCCAAACCTAAAGCCCCATCCGCTTCTTAGATATAAATTACAAAAATTCTGTAATGCTCATCCCTGTCTCTATACCTCAAGTCTGGATAAAACCTGCTTGGTGCTCCCCTGATAAGTCTGGCTATGTGAGGCCACAAACAACTTTTTTTTTTTTTATGTTGAAGGCTCCAGTTACAGACAAAAGTCAACATCAAGGCCAGGCCCTTATTGAAATATAGAGAGAATTGAGAAAGGGGGAAAAAAGACAGGGAAAACATTTACGAATATTTGAGAAAGTAAAAGTCCCGTCTTTTGAAATGAGCCAGGTCATAGTTATTGGGAAAGATATGAGAAGGTAGAGAGTTCCAAAGCTTCAAAGTGTAGGGAAAGAAGCAGTTATCATAACAGCACACCCTTGAGTTGCCGATGGCCACACAATAATCTTGTGACGCATCAGCTTGCCAAGTATTCCATGGTCTAGCTAGTGGTGGGGTACAAAAACAGCCAGCTCTCAGGAGCAAAGGCCAAAGTAATACCTACAGAAGAAAGAAAGTGAACCAACATTGCAGCATAGGGCAAGGGGCTCAAGTCTGGAAGTTAGCCTGGGAGAGTTCATAAATAGGATCGCTTTCAACTCAACTCTGTCAAGTAAGGAAACAGAGCTAGAGCCATCCCAAATGTGGGAGCAGTACTCCATACAAGGATGAATCAATCCCTTGTATAAACGGAGCAACAGTTCAGAAGAGAAATAGTTACGACATCTAAACAGGACACCCAGTTTCTTAGAGGCAGACTTAGCTATTCCCATAATGTGGTGTTTTCAAGAAAGAGTGGATGCCACAGTAATACCAAGTATGTTCATTGAGTCAAGAGGTGGAATTACAGAGCCGTCAAAGAAGATACAAGAGTTGTGAGAAGTTTTCGATGGAGAGATAGGTAGAAATTGGGTCTTCGAGGCATTAAACTTAACTAGATTTTGTGTACCCCATTGAGATATCCTGTCCAAGTCTGAGTTTATTGTGGAAGCTGT
>JAYMFT010289008.1:0-10386 GCA_038088735.1 Panulirus argus | reverse complement strand
CCTCGCAACCATATAATATTGTTGGAACTACTATTCCTTCAAACATACCCATTTTTGCTCTCTGAGATAATGTTCTCTCCTTCCACACATTCTTCATTGCTCCCAGAGCCTTCACCCCCTCCCCCACCCTATGACTCAATCCTGCTCCATGGTTCCACAGAAAAATGAAACACGGCAAGTTAGTTGGGATTTAAAGTTGAATGGTGAAAAATTGGCAGAAGTGAAGTGTTTTGGGTATCTGAAAGTGGACTTGGCAACAAATGGAACCATGGAGGCAGAAGTGAGTCATAGGGTTGGGGGAGGGGCCGAGGATTGCTGGAGTGATGAAGAATGTATAGAAGGAGAAAATGTTGTCTTAGAGAGCAAAAATGGGTGTGTTTGAAGGAATAGTAGTTCCAACAATATCATAAAGTTGTGAGGCATGGGCTATTGATAAGTTGTGAGGAGGAGGAAGGATGTGTTGGAAATGTTTAAGGACAATATGTAAAGTAAAGTGGTTTGATCAAGTAAGCAATGAAAGAGTAAGAGAGATGTGTTGTAAGAGAAAGAGCATGGTTGAGAGAGAAGAGGGTGTGTCGATGTGGTTTGGACATGAAAAAGAATGAGTGGGGAGAGGTTGACAGAGGATTATGTGTAGAAATGGAGGGATGGGTCTTTCTTCGTCTGTTCCCTGGCACTACCTTGCTAACATGGAAAACAGCAATCAAGTATAATAATAATAAAAAATATATATACTGTATAAAGGCACTCTGCCTAATATGCTCTTCAACTTAAAAGGCACTCTGTCTAATATGCTCTTCAACTTTTCTATGTTTCCCCATGCAGATTCTTCAGCTATCAATTCCTGACAGAAGGACAAAGATCTTCAGCTTTAACAAACATGAGATTTTTTTATTTTGCCATATAATACAGAAGTCTAGAGTAACATTGCAAGGAACACTCCACAGTTCTGTTGAAACTGAGGTTGGGGAAGTATGCCAAATCGCCTCGTAATTTTTAACACAATGTTTGAACATTTTTTTCATATTACAAATGTACTAAGATATGTTCACATCTCCTATTACAGGAACGAGAAGACCAACTCTGGTAAATGTTAACCCCTTAATATACATGACAAGAGAGGGGGTAATTTTAGTAAGGTGCTTACCTGTGAAAACTTCTGTAAATCCAGCTTTTCAAAAAAATTGCTTTGAGCAATTAATCAATAATTGTAAAGTAACCTCCCTCTATTGTCAACCCATCATCCAAGACAAGATGTAAGAACAACATAGGTTGGGCACATCATTAGTTCTTTAAAAGGAGTAAACACCACCAATTTTGTCCTCTTCTCATCATCTCAGCTCCCCTGGCCAGTGGAAAATCAGACTCATATTTCATAATACTGATGGACAATTTTCATGTCAAAAAACATGCAGGAATATTATAAAGTAAATAGGCCTCAACCATTCCTATAAATTCATAAAACAATACTCTCTTTGTAACAAATAATACTATTATCATTAGCATGTATCTACATCACTTTAAAGAAAATTTTAATTTAACTGCATGATAAACAGTTTCTACCTGCCTATGCATCAATTCCTGCCTATGCACTGCTTCTCCAAGAACTAATAAATTCAGATTTTACTAAGTGATCTCCTACATGGAGGGGACCAAGGTCCATAGCATATGGTCTTGGCAAAGGCATTTAACACAAATGTTGTACACTTGCCACTCTCGCGTCTCACGTGAGAGTCACCGGCCAGACAGCTGGGCATGTCTTGATTTGTACAGTCACTGCTTACTGCATTCCACATCTCACATCTGCCTTCACTCCTGCCAGCAAACTGCCTAATGCAATGTCACACCTTGTTCATGAACAAGTTGCAATTTTTGTTTCAACTATCATAATTTTCAATACAAGAAAATCTACCTACTACTTATCTATCTGCATATCTATATTCAATCTATCTACATTGGTGCAGAATACAGATACAGATAGAAGCTAATGTAACTCTACTCCACTTTCCAATCAATAAATAAAATATCTATCTTATAACTTCCTCTATTTATAGCTAGTAAAACCAAATTTATGAAAATAATGGATAGGTGCTTATCATGATCAGAATGTGAGGTCAGCCATCCAGGTCTGGATGGAAAGAGATATGTCCTCCCAGCAGTGGAAATATGCACACATGGTCCTGCAGCAAAGACAATAGCACAGGAACTAGTATCAAGCAAATCACAAGGTAGTATGTGCAGCTTTCATCCAGAGAAGTTACGAAAAGTATTGTCATGAAGGAGTCATTCATAGTGAATGCAAATACAAATCCATCTAATTAGGGCATGGACTGTACTCTGAACAATGGCTTTTAGGGTATATACCTACCCTGGGACCTGGACTAGACCTGCTTGTCTCAGGAAGCACATGTAACTGGAAGGATGTGAGCGACAAAAGACATACTGTAATTAATAAAAACCTCCTATCCATTTCTGGACAATGATGCTTGTCATAGTTTTGGGGGCATATGGATTACTGCATCTTTTGCCATCTAATATATTCCCACTTAATTCGTAAGTAACTGGATATACACTTTCAAATCATATATGGATAAAAGATATTGCTTAAAAAATTTTAATTCACTTAAAACTGACCAAAAAACTTCTCTGTCAAACAGCAATATGAGACATATGTTAAAAAAGAGGAGAACAATAACAAGAAAATGGGATGGAAACTGTACCTAAGGAAACTTTATGGGTCTCATCTGTAAATACTGTATGAAACAAACAGCAGTTCTAATGAACCTCCATACAATGACAACTTTGTCTTAAGTGGAATCCCAAGGAAATGTCTGTGTTAAATTGTGAGGATTGGCTGTGACCACACAAGAGCCTACAAGACTATGAAAACACAAGCCTGAAATTTCTAAAAAGTATAGCCTTCATATATGTTTACTTTAAACAGCAAAACAATGTAAGTGAAGACGCAGCTTGCCAACTGCATCTAACAAGTATAATCACAATTACCTGGCTGTTCTACTGCATTTTGCATTGTAATCAATTGCTGTATATTAATAAATTTTTCCATCATCATATATCAAGTATTCACATATACTGAGTTACACATACCAAGGCTTATATATTCAATTTGGAAACAAAGCTTTGGGCCATCTGCTAAAAGCTTTTATGCATCCCACTTCAGAAAAGGCAAACAGAAAGCAGAAATTATTATAAATGATAGTGTGATTTAAGTACTTTGGCATATTACATGGGAGTCATCCTTAACCAAACCAAAATCTGGTTGACAACACATCCTTACAGAAACTAGTTTGTGGCAGATGTGAAGTCAGATTGGGGTAGTGCGTAAACAGGATCATATCAAAATAATACATACTGCATCATTTACTGTACACTACAATTTCAACTTGCACAACAAATAATTGCACATTCTACTGTACAAGTTATATAACAGAAAACAATGACTTTGTGACATTACATATTTACACTGGGTGGACATGTACAACTTACTTTTATGTTCTCATATCCACACACACACAAACACACACACACACACACACACACACACACACACATATACAAAAAGACTGCATCTTCATGACAAACCACTGAGGCCCCTCTATCCCCCCTTAATGTTCTATTTAGATTTGGAAAGATTACTACTCCTGTGTCTGCTAAACTGCAACCTCCAAAAAACATAGTACAGCAGTGATGCAAATATGTTGGCTCATGTCTGATATGGCAGACAATGCAAAAACAAAATCAGAAACACCTTCAAATATAATCAATAAAATCTGTGGCATAATGGATAATCAACAACAAAAAAACTGTCAATCTACCAGACATACAAGTATGATGGTGAATCAAATGATTTTTTAAAGCAATTCCAAAAGCCATTAACTGCTGTTATACAGTCTGCTAAAGGAAGATCAGGTTTCAAATTATATATGCCCCTTCTAAATTCTGGTTCATATGCACCAGTTTCAACAGTTCATGCAAACACAGTCATTAGTAACATAAAGGGCACCTCAAGCCTCATGAGAAAAGCATGATGCAACTGGAAAAATATATTTCAGTTACAGACAACCGATGGATTAAATCTTTAGACTCTGAAACCTATATATACAGTTTCCTACATTCTTAAGCACTTGGTAAGGGTGTAGCCAAAAGTCTGAAGAAAAAGCTTCAAACTCTTAGAATCTTATGCTTGGTTATGGTAGGATCTTGTTAGTGGAAAAGCTTGTACCCAGATCTACATCATCACAACCCAAGTTAACTTATCATTACTTAGAATGTCAGATTTTGATACATTACATGACTGTTTTTATCAATATATAATAAAACACACAGCACCAATATCACAAATCAAAATCTTGAGTAAAAATAATGACAAACTTTGTTAAGGAAGCTGTGCATGATTCAAGAACTGGCAGAGTGCAAGGAACATTTTTATCAGTTCCAGTACCTAGTACAAACAACAAACCCATCATTTGAGCAGGGAGGGAATCTTCTTGTCATCAGTGCAAGAATATTTCTGAGTGAAAGCCAGCACATCTTGGGTGCCTGGAACATTCTACATAATGAGACAACAAATGAGGAAAACATTCATAAAAACATCTTTCATGCAGCCACAACAAGCTTAGCCCTCCAGCAGCTGTTTTGCAACTGTTGCAGCCACAAGCTCAGTCCTAAAGTTGCTGCAGCAACAAGCTTAGTCCTCCAGCTGCTGCACCCACAACAAACTCAGTTCTGTAGTTACTGTACCTGCGTCTAACTCAAGCCTAGACCTGTAACCACAGCATAATTGTCCTAAAGTTGTCACATCCACAACAAACTCGGTCCTATAGTTACTGCAGCTCAATCCTACAATTGCTGCACCCACAACAAATTCCATCCTACAGTCGCTACACCCAGAACAAATTCAACCCTAAAATTGCTACATCCCAAAAAATATCATTTCTATGGTTGCTGCACCACAACAAACCTTGTCCTAGATAAAGTAGAAAAATAAACACATAAACTATAACCTGAAATGCCAAAATTACTATACTAAACCTTTTTTCAGTAACTAGGTTCATGATCTTACCTCTTGCAATCTTTAGGATAATAATGAGGAGCAGTATGTTTTCTTAATCCTTGTTAAGTTATTCGAAAGCCAAAAATATTCTACCTGAAAATTCATGACCATATCAAACTAATTTCATAAGACAGGGTGTTCATCAAATGCTTAAAAACAATAGAAGATCTATGACTAGTAGGTGTCTATGTCATTTTGGGAAAAAATCTATTAGTACAAAAATCTAACCCAAGGCAAATTTTTGCCAAGTGATGCAGCGGAACTGGAAACTCTTCATCTCTAGCTCTGCTTTAAAATGAGCTATAATATGGTTTCCCAAATTGACTGAAAAATGTTCCACTTGATCTTCATGAGTATTATCAATACTAACAAAATCCTTATTACTCAAGAAAAATGCTATGCAGGTACTTTACAAAGCCATAAACTCGCATTCAGCATCAGCCAATAAATAAAATGTATTAAAGTAATATTTTAAAGATTATAATATAATGCAATTACCTTTTTCTATGTTTCAAAATCAATTTACATTAATCTTAAGGTCAAATCCAGCCTGAACCATGAAGCAAGGCTTTGTGATCAATCAGGTTTCTCAGCAGCTCTTCTGATGGCAAAAAACTTTATGTGATACACAACCAAGACCAAATAATGTACAGGGAAATCATGGTGAATTTCCTGAACAAAGCTAAGAAATCACTAACTTCACCCATCAAGAACACTGCACTACAGCAGAAATTTCAATCACTTTAAAACTAAAGAAAATTTATCAAATTCTATATCACAATGACAACATTCAAAATAACAATCCAGATCAGTCCAAGAACAAATCACAATTCAGCTCCTTAGCATTAACCTAATTACATGGATATTACCAGAACTAAAGTAATATAGACTGTCATGCTTCATCAGAGTGCAATATAAAAATAAAACTTGTTTTGCAACTAAGTGTGTATATCACAAGCCAAGATGTGCAGCTAGTGATCTTACACAAAATAGTCTATCTATAAGTATCAAACAGGTACACACCGTAATAATTTCACAATGCAGTAACTACAAGAAACTACATACAGGATATACTGTAGTAAGTTATGTAACCCTAAGACCCTTTTACAGGGTTCGTGCAGTTTCAAAGCTGCACTCCATGTGTAAGCAGAGTATGGCTGGCTCCTGTTGGGGAGGAAATGTCCTAGACAACACTCCATGTATGTTCAATAATGATGCTACAGCCTCTTTAAAGGTGACTTCTCACTCATGATGTTACCACTGGGAGGCAGAGTCTGCTAAGGCAGGATAGGCAAATAGGCATGACAAAACATCATGTACCTTATATATATAAATATACCTTAACTTCCGGCCCCAGGAGTCCCTTCTATCTTCATTAGGGCTCCTGCAGCACTCAGAAAGACAGCCATGTCCACTAACAGGGAACACAGGTCATAATGTGTAGCGAGTGTGTGTGTGTGTGTGTGTGTGTGTGTGTGTGTGTGTGTGTGCACGTACGACTGTGTTAGGAAGGGTGCAGGATGCCCAGTGTCTTCACTGTGGTAGTTGCATCATGGGCGTGAGGGGTCTTGTGATATGATGAATGTTGAACTGTGAATGTTGTGGGGATGGAGAGTGTCGAGAGCCCAGATACTAAAGTGTAACTCATGAAAGCCTAGAGAGTGTGGTTTCAGACAGGTGTATGTCTAGTGGGGTGGCGTTTTGGACTGAGATGGGAGCCCAGTAGTTTAGTGCTTATCTGGACAATTCAGAGTGCATATGTTTTGACAGTGATATGTTTGCTGGGGGTGGGGGATTCTGTAAGAACAGGTTGCTGAGCTGTGAAGTAGGAGTAAGCATTTTACTTCCACTCCGGGGGTAATGATTTGTTATGAAGTGGTTTGGATGGGAAGCATCTAATGCTGTTGCAAAACTCTGAGCTCTAAGAAAATTGAGGTGGAATTGTATAGTTAAGATGTGAAAGATTCTTTTTCTTGTCTCAATCTGGTGCAAGTTAATGTTTTAAAGGTACTCAGTTTGTCTGTGCTTTTGTGTTGATGCTTGCATTATGGAGCATGAATGTAGTGTGCATATATATCCTGCTGAAGCATTTAGTGTAGGAGTGTGTAAAAGTGTAAGGAAGTGAGCTCTAAAAAGATGTGCATAAAAGGGAAAGTGGATGGAGAGAGATGACTGAATTTTAGTGCTTATGCATCTGGCCATGAGAAGAAAGATCAGAAATTGTAAGTGCTTTGGAAGCAGCTGAATGAGCATTATCAGCAGTTTTGATACAAGAAACCAGGTAATAGTGATTGGCAGTATAAATGTGACGTTGAATAATGTAACAGTTGAGAGTATAATTGGAAGGCATGGGGTATTCAGTAAAGTGAATGGAAATGGTGAACAGCTTCTGGAGTTGTGGGCTCAAAAAGGACTGGTGATTGGGAATACCTGGTTTAAAAAGGATATACATAAGTACATATATATGAGAAGGAAACCTGGTCTGCAGGCATTATTTGAGTACATATCTAATAATAGATGTGTTAAATAGGTACTTTTGGATGTGAACGTGATGAGAGGGGCAGCTGGTAGGATACCTGATCACTATCTTGTGGAAATGAGGATGAAGATATGTAGAGATTTTCTGAAAAGAGGAAACTTTTTAGGTGAGACAAGAGCAGTGAATAAGTGAGCTTGGCTGAAGGTGAGAGCAAATGAAGCTAGGGGATTGGGGCAACAGTACTCACATGTGCAAGAGATGCATGTGGCATGCAAAAGTTGAGAGGTAGTCAGATTAGAAAGGGTAGTGAGTGCTGGGATGAACAAGTGTTTGATGATAGGGTGGCAGGTGTAGGCTGTTTGGGTTGGTGTAGTATGGCTATGAAAAGTCATGGAGAGTGGTTTTGTGAGGAAAGAAGAGGTGGTGAAAACCTTATGTGAGATGAAATGTGGCAAAGCAGCTGGAGTGGATGGTGCTGCAATTGAATTTATGAAGAAAAGGAGTGACCCTGTTGCTGACTGGTTTGTTTAGATTTTCAATGTATGCATGGATCATGGTGAGGTGCCTGAAGATCAGTAGAAAGCATGTACAATGCCACTGTATAAAAGCAAGAGGAATGAAGGTTACTGTTTAAACTAAAAGGGGAAAAGTTTGAGTGTACCTGGTAAGTTGTATGGGAAGGTAGTGATTGAGAGGGCGAAGGCATGTACACAGCATCAGATTGAGAAGGAGCAGTGGGCTTTCATAAGTCAAAAAAGGATATGTGGATCTGGCGTTTGCTTTAAAGAATGTGTGTGAGAAAAACTTAGAAAAGCCAATGGATCTGTATGAGATATTTACAGATCTGGAGAAAGCATATGATAAGGTTGATAGAGATGCCTTATGGAAGCTCTTAAGAATATATGGTGAGGGAAGAAAACTGCCAGAAGCAGTAAGAAGTTCTTATTACAAGTTGGAAAAAAGAAGTGCATGGTTCCAATGGAAGGTTGGACTGTGCCGGGTATGTGATGTCACCAAGGTTGTTTAATTTGCTTATGGATGGGGTAGTGAGGGAGGAAAATGCAAAAGTCTTGAAGAGAGGGGAAAGTATGCAGTGTGTAGGGGATGAGATGGCCTGGGAAGTGAGTCAATTGTTGTTTGCTGGTGATATAGCAATGGTGGCAGATTTGAGTGAAAAACTGCATAAGCTGGTGAATAAGTTTGGAAGAGAGTGTGACAGAAAGATGTTGAAAGTAAATGTGAGTAAAAGTAAGATTATTAGGTTTAGCAAAGCTTTGGTACAAGTTAGTTTGTGTTTGAGTTTGAATGGAGAAAAATTGAAGGAAGTAAACCAATACAGATACCTGATAGTGGACATGGCAGCAAATGGAACCATGGAAGCCAAAGCGAGTCACAGGATAGGTGTGGTGGCAAAGGTTCTGGGAGCACTGAAGGAAGTGTGGAAGAGAAATCATTAACTGGGAGGGCAAAAATGCATGTGTCTGAAGGTATATTAGTCCCAACATCATATGGATGCAAGGCATGGACTGAAGAAAAAGATGTGCAGAGGAGGGTGGATGTGTTGGAAATGAAAATACGAGCTGATTTGATCAAGTAAGTGATAAAAGGGTAAGAGAGAGGTGGGATAATAAAAAGTGTGGTTGAGTGAGCTGAAGGTGTGCTGAAATGGTCTGGACATATGGACAGAATAAGTGAGGAAAGGTTAACAAAGAGGATATATTTGTAAGAAGTGGTGGGAACAAGGAAAAGGTAAGGAGGAGTAAAAAGATTTTTGTAAGAAGTGGTGGGGACAAGGAAAAGGTAAGGATGGAGTAAAAAAGATTTTAAGTGATTGGGGCATGAACATGAGTAAAAAATATTTTAAGTGATTGGGGCATGAACATGCAGGAGGGTGAAAGGCGTGAATGGGATGGGGTAAACTGAAACGATGTGGTATACAGGGGTTGATATACGCTCAATGGACCAAACCAGGGCATGTGAAGCAGCCAGGGTAACCCATGGAAAGGCTTGTGGGGCCTGGTTTTGGATAGGGAGCTGTGGTTTTGGTGCATTACACATACTAGAGCATGGATATGAGCAAATGTGGTCTTCCTTCATCCAGAGTTGCCCTCTGCCAATGGCCTGTTAAGGGTGGGGCACTAGATGATAAGAAATGAAACTGGAGGTCACCAGTTATTATGACTTCTTTTGCTATGGCCACCCCTTGAGGGTGTTTCCAGGGGAAATAGGCATCAGAGATACAGACAAAGGCCAATTCTTCATCTGTTCCTAGCGTTAATACAGGAAATGGCAAACAAGTATGAAAAAAAAAACATATATGGAAGTGTGCATAGAGTGCATTTTATTCACCATTAACTTCTTCGTATTTCTACTTGGATGTTAGGAGTTAGTTGTAGAGTGGTCTGGGTTGGAAGGTTTTTGTGCTGCTGCATAGAACTGAGTGCCAAAGATCTCTATTTTAATGTGAAGGTGTTGAAAGTCTGCAGCTAACAGGCAGCCAGTAATTGTTCAAAGTGCACTAACTTGTGTGGTATGCAGCTTTCTTACATTTGAATTTGAAAGGTGAAAGACCAGGCTGGTGAGGCACAGTTTAAAGCAGAGTGAATGAATTGTTCACATAGGATGTTGAGGGTTTCTCTTTCTTGTCCAAATCTGTTGCCGGTTGGAGTTCTAAGGTCAATTAGTTTATGTGCAGCTTTTGTGATGATGTTACTCATGTTGGTGGTGAATGTCATGTGTATCGTATGTGAGCCTAGAATATATATATATATATATATATATATATTATCCCTGGGGATAGGGGAGAAAGAATACTTCCCACGTATTCCCTGCG
>JAYMFT010288986.1:0-10387 GCA_038088735.1 Panulirus argus | reverse complement strand
AATATATATAACGAACAAGAGCGGTCCCAAGACTGACCCCTGAGGAACACCACTGGCTACATTGCCTCAGTCCGATGTAACTCTGTTCTCTGTCAAAAGTCTCACTTAAATCTAAGTACACCATATCATAACTCTTAGCATGATCAACAGCTTCATATACTTTTGTAATCCCATGTTGTGAATTCCTAATGAGATCATATTTCTCCAAGTGGTCTCGTATTTTGTCAGTTATGATTCAAGATTTTTTTCAAAATAGATGTTAAGCTGATAGGACGATAATTAGAGGCAATTGGATTTATCCCCTTTCTTAAAAATAAGAACGACATTTGCTGTCTCCCATTCTTAGGGACTACGCCTGATTCCACAGACTATTTAAACATATTCAGAAGCGGAACACTTATTTCCTCCTTACATTCTTTCAAGACCCTCGCATAAATACCATCTGGCCCAGGACTTGTTTACTTTAATCGTTCTGTTTGTTTCAAAATATCGATTCTATTTATTCTTATATCGCGTAGCTTCCCGCTTTCGTCTCCACTGTAAATTTGCTCTTCTCCTGCGTAAATACTGATATGAAGTGATTATTTAAAACTTCACACATTTCAATCTCAGTGTCAACTATCAACCAGAATGCGATTTGATATGCCCACTTTTCTCCCTAACCTTCGTTCTGTACATTTGAAAAAATACCTTGGCATTGTTTTTTTGTCTCATTAGCTATCTTAATTTCGTAATTTCTCATCGCCTTCCTAATCCTTGATTTTACCATTCTCTTAAATTTGCGTTAGCTGATAAGTAAACTGTGTTTCCCCCGTTTTAACTTGTCGTACAAGCCTTTCTTCTTCCCTATAAGGTGTTATATTCTATCATTTAGCAATTTTGGGTCTTTATAGCTTGTCCTATATTGCCTATATGGAATACTAAATTCTTGTCCCCTTTTCATTGTTACTTTGAACATATCTACGGAAACTTCCACGCTATTAATGGTCTCCCCTGCCTCACACACACTTGACCTGACACTACCGCTAAGCTGGTCTGAGTCACCTGATTGACCTGACCCCACACCTTCTGACCTCATCCTACCTTCATTTAGTCTCACCCAATCAACACCAGGATGGTATCTACGTAGCCCCGCAAAGTTGGCCTTACGAAAGTCGGGAACGAGCATTTCATTCTCCTTCGTATTCACTTCCTTCATTATATTGAGTCTTATGTCCATGTGGTCATTGTTATCTAACTATCCTCCCACTTCAGCTTCATCTAAAAGGTTGTCTACATTTGTCAGTAACAAATCGAAAATATTATCAACTCTAGTCCCCTCGGAAATATGCTATGTTAGAAAACAAACTTGGACTGTCTCGATAAAGTCCTCTGACTCAACATCTCTTGTATTATCGTCCCAGTTAATTGTACGGAAGTTGAAGTCACCTAGAATACATACACTTTGATCACAAGCCTTCCTAATTTCGTCCCATAAAAATTTCCCACTTAGAATATCTAATCTGGGGGGGGTCTGTATAGTACTCCTAATAATAACTTTTCATTGTCTTCATCTATTTCAACCAAAATAGCTTCTATATCTTTTGTTACTTTAATGTCACTCCTGCTACAGCTTTTAATATTATCTCCTATCCTTCCTATCAGTCGTATAAAGTTTGTATCCATTAATAGAAATCTCTGACAATAGATCCCTGTTTTCTAATTTCATCCATTTTCATTTAAACATATAACATCTATGGGTTCCGTGCTAAATATCGCCCTCAAATGATCCATCTTCTTTCTCAAACTCCTACATATTTGTGTAGTATAAATTAAGTCCCTTATAATTTCTTCCATTACCTCCCTTTCTTTTCTTGCATTTCTTAAGACATCCTTGACTAGGCCTTGGCATCTATGTCCCTGACCCCTGACCCTCGTTCTTTGACCCAAACCATATAACGTAAAAACGTGAAAAAGGACGAGCAGCATGACTTCTGAAGCAATAAATCTTGTGTAACAAATTTACTAGAATCTTTTGATGTTATATGTAGCAACCTGGACTTAAGAATAATCTGTGATGTAATATAATCGGAGTTTCAAAAGGCCTTCGCTAGAGTTCTACACATTAAACCACTATGCAGAAAAAAGTCACACGGTATATGTGACGATCTTTGTACGTGAATCAATGATCATCATACTGACAGGAAACAGCGAAGGCTCCGACTGGTTGAGTGTAGCAAGTGAGAATACCATAGGGATCCATCTTTAATCTTTCAATGATTTATGTGACTGACCTATAAATGGGCCTCAGTTACAAAACCTCAAAATCTCTAGACATTGAAAAGTAAGAGGTACAGCTGCAAATGAGCAAAACTATGAAATACTCTAGCAAAGTGGTTAGACAAATGACGAACAAATTTGATATAGACTCATTTATAAGAGTTCAAAGAGCTCCACAAAACAAATTTTATCAATTAACCATGTTCATCATATCTGCTCATTATTTAGTTTGTTCGTATTTCTCAGCAACAAAGAGCCTTATAAGTGTCTAAACCATCCTGCACTGAGGCTAATACCTCCCCCTTCATTAGCCCTTCCAGTGTTATACGTACACTCTCCTCCTAAAATGAGTAAACTCCAGATTATCCTTCTCTGTTCTTTCACTTCTCCAGGTAACACTACATGAGACTGGTGCGCCTACACCCACTGTAGTACCACATTCCGACGCGTTTTTTTCTGCGTGACGTGGGCGTGGTGATCCTGCTGCAGCATCAGTATTGGAGTTTGAGGCATGGTTTCCTACGCTATGTGGGAGTGGTGAACTAGCTACGCTATGTGGGAGTGGTGAACTAGCAACACCGGAGTCTGACGCCTGGTTCCCTATACTACGTGGGTGTGGGGAGCCACCAGCTCACCGACGGAATTAACAAGTTGCATCAGCAGCCATATGATGTGTCGAAAGCGACTGTTGTCAGTCTCTTGGTGGGTAAAAATGCTAAAGTGAGGAAGTCACTCTATATCCTGGAAAACGGAACTGGGCAGCAGAGGTCAGAGAGAGAAACAATGTCAAAGGATCCGTCTGAAGTTCTTTCGCTACGTTTCAAGTTATATGAGTTCCACGTCGAAGAAACTGCTAATTCGAGGAAAGAAATTTTGGTCCCAAGAAGATTATTGTGAAAAAGATGATTAAGAATAGACTTAGGGAAGCTTAAAGTTGTATCTCGTAACGTTAATCTTCACAACGGAATAAATGATTTCCCTTGTTATGTACTCGCATTCTATTGTGATACTGACGCAATGGCACTGCGGGACACAGCGACTGGGACTGTAAGTTATTACCTTTCAAGAACTCTCTGAATTATAATGGAAAGACAAATGCAAATGTCGGAGAGTATTCATCCTCGCTTAAAGTAGTATACCGTAAAATTGTTAGATCTTCCAGTGAAACTTGACACAAAGCAGTGAATGTCATGATAATAGGTAACGAAGGCCTTATATACAAAATTCTATGTGAGTCAGGAACTAATTGCGATTAGAAATCTTGCCTGACTGTATGTTTCTTAGCCTTGCTTGAGTGGGGGGAGATCTAAATGCTGGGTGTAACGAGATTAGCTCGGAAGCTAACAGGAACTTGATTAGGGTGAACGGCACCAGTTCCCTAAAGACTATCATTATGCAAGATCACTTAGGGGTTATTCACTTACTCATTTCCAAGGGAGAGAGGATTAATGTTGTTTGGTTGGTGAATACATTGAGTATGGAAGGAAACTGGAGCGTAGGCACTAATTTAGTGATCATTTTGCCTGTTACAATGAGTTTTCATTGGAAAAAAAAGCATATTGGGTTCAGAAAGAAAAGGTTCAGACTGAATAAGAGTAAATTTGATGACGGGTTGGTACACTGAATATCGTCTACTTAATATAGATTGTTTCTATGAGAACCCAGTAGTGGGACAGATCATGACCACAAGGGACGTTTCAGAACAGAAGGGAACCATAATGAGGAAAAGAGCATATCCTAAAGACGTGCAGTTTCAGGCGTGGAAAACAATTCTGAGGAGGGCATGATTAGACTAAATGAGATGGGTAAGTCTAAAGTACCAGAGGCGTGAAGTGTAGTCCGACGAGGAAGTCGACACATGTGCCATGAAGATTTTACGGGAAACATTACAAGAAAGACACTAAATTGGTTTGATACGATAGGGTGAAAGGAGTGATGTCGGGACCAAGTTTATTAATGATAACTCGACAGAAAACCGGCGAAACTGAAGTTAGACAAAAAGCGAAGAAATCTACCTCTAAGAGAGAGGAATCAATACAAGTTAGCATTAACAGAAGGGATTACTGTTGAGCTAATGTTACAATGGAGACGTTTTAGCTGCAGTTAAGTTTGAGAAATCTGCAGCCCAGGGTGCTGACGAAATCACGGATGACACTGAACTGCTTGGCGAGTGTTAAAGAGAGGCCTTCGTTTGATCTATATAACGTGCGTATGAGAACGGGAGAACTGTCTAGAAAATGAAAGGAAGCGATTATTGTTTCTGTGCCATAGGGCAACTATAGTTACAGATTGAGGTCATAAACGTCCTCTATGTGTAAATGTTGACCTTATATATGATGCAAATCAACTTGCTGAATATTTCCTTATGGAGTCATTATTCTTTGCAAATTAGCACTAGAACCCCCGCTTTGTCAGTTGAATGGAAGGAGACAGTAGTCATTACTCTGCTAACACATTCCTAAATTTCATCTATACTCGAATTTAACTTTAAAGGCAACTGAAACAGACCTCCTCCATGGCCTTTGCTGGAGGAGACTTCCAGGTGTTCCCACATGTGTTTAATTCGGGTCGACAATTACCAAGGTCCTAACAAGGGAACTTTTTCATGTAGCTGCTCCCTGAGGGGCGACGCCGAAATAAGTTTGTAATGGTAAGGAAGTTGAGATGTTGTAAATGGCATCCATTTTAATATTTTACTCGTAGAGCAGCTGATGTCCGCGTAACTGGAATACAGTTGCCGTCCATCGCCTATGAGTGTGTTTATCGTCAGATGGGGCCAGTGGGACCAGAAGAAGGCAATAATGACTTAGTTTAATGTTGCTTCTCTCGTGCTTCTCGCCCGTTTTGCTGACTTTGCAAAGTTAGTGTAAAAATACTGGAAAAATACTTGGGAACGTCTTTGTAATAAACTTCCTTATAACGTATTTCTTCTTGTGGAATAAACTTATTTCGTTTTCATAATATTAATCTTTCATCCTTGAATTACAATACTAAATGTGAGGCAGGCGAACAACAGAACCTGATGGTGAACAGTGATCCTCTTACAATTCTTATCCAAAGATAAATTGTCCTCGACCAAATATGTGTACTTATTCCCCCTTCAGGAGGCAGAGGTAGCATCTGTAGAATCCTGGCTCTCGTTGGGGAGGAGGGGGTTATACAGTACAATGTAATAGAAAAAGTGAAACATTTTACTTATCTGTTCGTAATAGGAATAGCTTTATTCTTAAAATTCAAGACAATATCTCTACACGTGTTTACAGTTTTTCTTTTTTTTTTACAGCGTCGGAGTTGGTGGTGGTGTCTGGCTTGCTCTCTCTCTCTCTCTCTCTCTCTCTCTCTCTCTGGGGGGGAGGAGGTAGGGAGGGGGATTTCCCCAGGAGCCGTGACGTAATAGGCCTACCTGTAACCCATAGGGAGGTGGGGGGTAGAATCCCCCCTTCCTCCCCCCCTCTCTCTCTCTCTCTCTCTCTGTCTCTCTCTCTCTCTCTCTCTCTCTGGCTGGTACCTGCTCATCGATTTGCCTTTTCCAGGGAGAGCGGCGTCCAGGCATCCAGCCTAAGCCCTTTAAAAGGCAGCCGACCGGGGATTTTGGAAGGCCCTGCCCCCTCGCCCGCTGAACCACCTAAAGCCTTTTATCAAAGGCTTCGTGGCCTTTTAAATTGTGTAGGTTAATAAGGCCTTAACCTGTGCCATTCATGGCCCTTGAGTCTTTAAAAGGTTTTAAAGTCTTTTAAAGGGTTTAAGGGTCTAGAATTTCAGGGCCTTGACCCTAAAGCCCGTTAAAAGGCTTTAAAGCCCTTTAAAGGTTTAAGGGCCTAAAATTTCAGGGCCTTGACCCTAAAGCCCGTTAAAAGGCTTTAAAGCCCTTTAAAGGTTTAAGGACCTAAAATTTCAGGGCCTTGACCCTAAAGCCTTTTTCAAAGGCTTCACGGCCTTTGATATGTGTAGGTTTATAAGTCCTTACTTGGGCCATTTGACCCTAAAGCCTTTGAGAAGGCTTTAAAGCCTTTAAAGGTTTAAGGGCTTAGATTTTCAGGGCCCTTACCCTAAAGCCTTTTTGAAAGGCTTCACGGCCTTGAAAGGGTTTAAAGTTGTGGGTTTACAAGGGCCTTACCCCTTGGCCATTGAACCCTAAGGCCTTTAAAAGGCTGTAAAGCCTTTTAAAGACTCAAAAGCCATGAATTTCAAGCCTTTAGCCCCGTATTCTTCCATCAGGAGGTCTTTAAAAGGCTTTCCAGGGCCCCTGACAAACCCTTATCTCTACCAATCGACTTCAAAGACTTTAAGGCCTTTTAAATGGTCAAGGGCCAGGGGGTTAGTACACCCTACCCTTAGGGTGATCAGCCCAAAGACATTTTAAAGGCTTCATTGCCCTTTGAAAGGCATCATGTCTGGGATTACAAGCCCAAGGCCTTTGCCATTTGACTCTAAAGCCTTTTTTTGAAAGGCCAGGGAACCCTCTGGGACTAATGGCATAATTTGACTCTCTGAAATGTACTGGTATACGATATAACGTATTTGGGATATACTGCGACATTGGGATATAGGAAGGCGTTATATATGGGACATATTTTGACACTGGGATATAACATATATGATATACTGGGACGTTTTCTGAGGCTATAACATATTTTATCACGGACATGTTAGGGCATATGTCACTGAACATATTTTGACGTACTGGATCATGTCAGGGCATATGTGTAGAGTATGTGGAAAGATGACCTGGCATATATGGATATATTTATGCCTTTTTACACACACGCACACACACACACACACACACACACACACAATCTGTGTGTGTGTGTGTGTGTCTGTCTGTATGTGTGTGTGTGTGTGTGTGTGTCTGTCTGTCTGTCTGTCTGTCTGTTTACATTCTCAAGGGCGTTTAAACCCTATTGTATAATGTCGGGAACAAAGGTTCGCATCCCTCCTTCACCAAAGGTGTTTGGAGGGGGGAGAGGGGGTGGTGAGGGGGTCCCCCTCTTCAACAGCCCCTTTCCTCCCTCTCTACCCGCCCGCCCGCCCCCCGTTATCGCTTATCTGTGGCGATAAGGAGCGCCACACGTGTGTGTGTGTGTGTGTGTCAAGTGGCACAAGGGGAGGACGGGGGTTTGGCCCAACGGGTCGATGATGTTCAGTGTCTGGGTTCGATGCCCAGGCTAGAGGGGAGGGGGGAAGAGAGAGAGAGAGAGAGAGAGAGAGAGGGGATGTCTGCCTACTTAGATACCTGCTTACCTACTTACTTACCTGCCTACTTACCTACCTACTTAACGAGCTACTTTCCTACCTGCTTACTTACTTACCTACCTGCTGGCCTACCTACTTACTTACCTGCCTACTTGCCTACCTACTTATCTACTTAACGAGCTACTTTCCTACCTACTTACTTACTTACCAACCTGCTGGCCTACCTACTTACCTACCTGCCTACCTACCTACCTACCTACTTACATACTTAACGAGCTACTTTCCTACCTGCTTACTTACTTACCTGCTGGCCTACCTACTTACCTACCTACCTGCCTACTTTCCTACTTAACAAGCTACTTTCCTACCTGCTTACTTACTTACCTACCTACTGGCCTACCTACCTACTGGCCTACCTACCTACCTACCTACCTACCTACCTACTTACCTACCTACTTACCGACCTGATTGCCCACTTACCTACCTGTCTACCTACTTGTCTGCCTGCCTGCTCATTATCCTACTTACCAACCTACCTACCTGCCTGCTTACCTACCTACTTCTGTACCTGCTTACCTACTTACCTACCTGCTTGCCTAGCTATCTATCTGTCAATCTATCTATCTATCTCTCAATCTATCTTTTTATCTATCTATCTATCTATCTATCTATCTGTCAATCTATCTATCTATCTATCTGTCTATCTATCTGTCAATCTATCTATCTATCTCTCAATCTATCTTTTTTTCTATCCATCTATCTATCTGTCTATCTGTCTATCTATCTGTCTGTCTATCTATCTATCTATCTATCTATCTATCTATCTATCTATATACTTTCTGTCCTGTTGTGAAGCATCTCTTCCTACTTTTTGGTAATCTCAAACTATAAAATTATTGATACAAGTCTTTTGGTAAAAGTATTTTGTATAACGCATTTGAAATGATTATTTTATTCATATTCGTAATTATTTATTTATATTTATTTATTTATTTATATATTTAATAGAAAATTTTATTTTTGATGGTTTTTGTTCATATTTTTATTTATTTATTTATTTATTTATTCATTTATTTATTATTTGGCCATTTATATTGACATTTATTTCATTTGGAGAGATATGTGCCATTTTTATATATAATTTCGGCATTATTTATTTATGAAAATGCTAAAATTACCTTACACCCTCTGTGTCATTATTTGCTGCTGTCCTTGCTTATCTCCCATCAAGGATAAGATAACCGGGTTACCTTATTATCTTTCCTATTCATACATAAGCTCTTAAATATAATTATTTTTTACATAAAGCTATTGAATATAATTAAATAATTTTTTCATAAAACTCTTGAATATAATCAAGTGATTTTCTATACATAAAACTCTTAAATATGATTAAGTACTTTTTTACATAGAAATATTAAATATAATTAAGTAGTTTTTTTTACATAAAACTCTTAGATATAATTAAGTATTTTTTCCATAAAATTCTTATATATAATTCAGCATTATTTATTTTTCATAAGAATCTTAAATATGATTAAGTAATTTTTTTGTACATAAAACTCTTAAATGTACTAAAGTATTTTATACATAACACGTGTTAAATATAGTTAAGTAATTTTTGTTTCTACAAAACTTAGATAAAGTTAAGTAGTTTTTTTAAACAAAACTTTTATATATAATTAAGTATTTTTTTTATATAGAACTCTAAGATATAATAGAGTAATATTTTGTACATAAAACTTAAATATGATTAAGTATTTTTTACATAACACGCTTTGAATATAATTAAGTAATTTTTTGTACATAAAACTTAAGTATAATTATTTTTTGTACCTAAAACTCTTAAATGTAATTATATTTTTTGTACATAAAACCCTTAAATATAATGCTTTTTTGTACATAAAACTCTTAAATATAATTATTTTTTGTGCATCAAGCTCTTAAATATAATTATTTTTTGTACATAGAACTCTTAAATATAATCATTTCTTTGTACATAAAACTCTTAAATGTAATTATTTTTTGTACACAAAGCACTGAAATATATTTATTTTTTGTACATCAACCTCCTAAATATAATAATTTTCATTTGTACAAAAAACTAATAAATATGATTATTTTTATGTACATAAAACTCTTAAATATAATTTTTTGTACATAAAACTCTTAAATATAATAATTTTTTGTACATAAAACTCTTAAATATAATAATTTTTTGAACATAAAACTCTTAAATATAGTTTTTTATATAAAACTCTTAGATATGATTATTTTTTTACATAAAACTCAAATATAATTATTTTTTGTACAAGAAACTCTTAAATATTATTATTTTTTTGTAAATCAACCTCTTAAATATAATTGATTTTTTTTTTGTACATAAACCTCTTAAATATGATTATTTTTATGTACATAAGACTTTTGAATATAATTATTTTTTGTACATAAGACTCTTATATATAATTATTTTTTGTACATCAACCTGTAAAATGTAATTATTTTCTTGTACATAAAACTCTTAGATGTGATTACTTTTTCTTGTACATAAAACTCTTAGATATAATTATTTTTTTTTTTTACATAAAACTCTTAAATATGATAATTTCTTTTTTTTACATAAAACTCTTAAATACAATTTTTTTTTTATATAAAACTCTTAAATATGATAATTTAATTATTTTTTTGTACACAAACCTCTTGAATGTAATTAAGTAATTCTTTTTCATTCTCTTCTTTCCCTGAAGGCAGCTGGCCGTGTCTCGGATCCATTGTCTTCGGGAGGAAGAGATTTAATTCTTTTTTTTTTTTTGGACCATTTTTTCTTAAGAGTTTTAAATAGCCACACCTGTCGTTGGAGGGGCGTCCGGTAACACCTACTTACCTTCTCACCCCCCCCCCCCCCCCCCCCCCCCCCCCCCCCCCGCCCCCC
>JAYMFT010288975.1:0-10387 GCA_038088735.1 Panulirus argus | reverse complement strand
GCGCCCCCCCCCCCCTCCCACATCCCCCCTTCTCCCCCAGCCCGCCACTCTTCCAGGAAAATTTAATGGTGAAAACTCGTAACAATGTTTTGGAAACTTGCCGAGTGTCTTGTATTTTCTAAGGGTTTGAGGCCAGAGCGCATTACGCAGAAAATCACCCTCCCCGGCTCCGTTATTTTCCTCGCTCTGCCCTGTCTCTCTCCGTCTCTCTCTCTCTCTCTCTCTCTCTCTCTCTCTCTCTCTCTCTCTCTCTCTCTCTCTCTCTCTCTGCCGTGCGATGAGCGCTACGCGCCAGCCCTGCCCTACCCCCGTTTGGCAAAATCTCCGTCGCAGGAACTGCGAGTTTTAACTCTTTGCCTTACGTCTTGTCGTATCTGCTTGTGGGGTCGTAAAATCTCTCTCTCTCTCTCTCTCTCTCTCTCTCTCTCTCCCCTCTTCCCTGACTGACTGACTGACTCCTTTTTAAATGACCATATTAGACTAGTCCCTCCCCCATCCCCCACCCTCTGGACACATTCCCACCTGCTTCTGCTGACGCGTGTGCATTTGTGTGTGTGTGTGTGTGTGTGTGTGCGTGTGTGTGTGTCTTCATGAACGAATTCTGTGCGGTAAACAGACGACCTGACTAGGGACGACCCGCCCATGGACGACCTACCCACAGACGACCCTCTCAGAGAGAGAGAGAGAGAGAGAGAGAGGCGATACGAAGAAGAATGCTACGTGTGGAAGATAATGTTAAACCGTCCTTTACCGCCAAGGTCGATCCTCCCGTTGATTTAGGCCGTGCTCGGCGCCCTACAACGACAGACGGTGGCCATAGATACCCCCCCCCCCCTCTCTCTCTCTCTCTCTCTCTCCCCGGAGTTGGCTGAGGTAGCGGAGTTTTCGAAAAATGTTCTCGGCCGGGGCAAGAGGAGGCTAAACCTTCAGGGTCGTGAAGGGCGGGTAACCCTATGGTTAAGGCTAGCATAAACGTCGTTGAGGGAGGAGGGGGAGGAGGGGGGGCCGCCGACCCTACCTCGGGCGGCGGGGAGGTAAGGACGAGGACCCGGGTTCGAGCACCGGCACGACCCCCCTGGGGCTCCTTTGCCTGACCTGCAGCAAATTGGCTGATCCTCCAGCGGCGCCCCGGGACGCGCTCTGCATGCGTTAAGGCGCCGCCCCGCGGGGGAGGGTGGCCGATGCCGCCCCAGTGTGACGGGGGGGGACAAGGGAGAGTAGTGAGGGGGTGCTACCAGGGGGGTGTTCGAGGCTCAACCTGGCTGAGGGGGGGGGGGAGAGGGTGGCGGGGACGCCCCAGGGGAGAATGGTAGGGGAGAGCACCCCAGGAGAAGGGTGGGAGTGGTGAGAATCACCCCAGGGGTGGGGAGAGATGTGCTGGGGGTTCCCCTGACGGAGAGGGAGGTGACGTTGGCGCCCCAGTGGGAAGGAGAGAGGGGGGGGGGCAGAGGGCGCCCCAGTAAGGGGGAGGGTGGCCTAAGGCGTCTAAGTAGGGGAGGGGAAGGATTAGAGGCGAATGGCGCCCCAGGGGAGGAGGATAGTTCCCCTGAGGGTAGGTGAAGTGAAGCACTCCTGTAGGGCTGGGTGGGGGGCGGTGGAGGAATGCTCCCCTGAGGTATGGTGGTGGAGAGCCCCTGGGGTAGGACACGGGAAGGACAGACGACACATGAGACCCGATGGTCCGTGACGACGAGGTCACCTCCCCACCCACCTCTCCCTCCGGCTCAACCACCAGCAGGCGAAAAAGAAAACGAAGCTGAGAAAATAACGCCATGTAGTATGGAAAAAAAAATAAAGTCTACTGCCATGGAGAGTTTAAAGCACACACACACACACACACACACACACACACCCGTCTTGGAATATTCCTGTCCACTCGTCACCCCACAGCAGGCGAAAGAAATGGAAAAGACTCAACGCAGAGTGACGAAAACGGCAGCTGGTTGGGACGCTGGGGCATCGTGATGCCCTCGACACGTCCCAGCTGACTTCACTTGCCCGGGAGAGTGAGGAGGACCCGTGCCCCAAGATTGGGCATGGTTTGCTGGGGGCGCCACGACATCCTGACCTGTTGTTACCTCCGCCAGAACGGCGGGGCGCTAGGGCTAGGACAACGCGGAGGCTCGTGCTGGGACAACACGGGGCTGGTGCAAGGAACAACACGGGGGTGGTGCTAGGACAACACGAGGATAGTGCTGGGACAACACGGGGCTAATGCTAGGACAACACGGGGCTCTGATGACGTCCAAGCCTTCCGCTGTGGCACTAGACTGAGGAAAACTCAGGCATTCCACATATATAACCTCACAACTACATTCACTTCACTTATAATTCAAACTGTACTTTATTACTTATAATTCACGCTCTGTGCGCATGTCTTATTTAATGAGAGATTTACTACGCATTCCTTATTTAGTGAGAGATTTACATTTACTTTTCATGAGTATTTTATTGACGTGTTCTAAGTATAGGTTGTCTTAAATATAAGCATAACATGTGCTCTGTGTAGCAATATGCAGCCATGCAAGACTAACCAATAAACCGATGTGTCTGTCTGTTTGTCTGTCAAGCCTCCCACACACACACACACACACACACACACGCACGAACTCCCCACCCCACAAACAAACCCCTTCTAATCCCCCCCCCCCCAAACAGACAAACATCAACATCAAACAAAGGGGTCTCTTTTCCTGTGTGACGTCATCCACAGCTGAGAAAGACTCTGCCAGCATTGAAACTTGACCCGTAAACAAAGGGGTCGGAAGGGCGTAAATGGTACACGTCTGCCGGGAGCCAATGTTTACACAGGAATATGGCATCTTGTTCTCTATTTACGGATCGTGTTATGCTCATATTTACACTGTAAAATATGGTAAAATCGCATGTAAATGATGTAATCATAAGACATTATAACCACACACAATGCTACTGAAGATTTTTAATTTCTATTTAAAAATCTGAAATTGTAATAAATTAATTTACTTTTTCTAGTAATATATGAAATTATTTGAAATTGTAATAAATTAATTTACTTTTTCTAGTAATATATGATAAAGAAGTGACGGTTGCTGATGTATCCCCGTCCTTCTCCCCTAGCAGTCCGCACCCCTCCTAGCAGCCCTCACTTCTCGTAGCAGCCTTTAAATCTCCCTCCCCTCCCAGAAGCCCCTACCCCTCCTAGCAGTCCTCACCCTTCCTAGCAGCCCTTACTCCTTCCTCCCCTCCTAGCAGTATTCACCCCTCCCAGCAACCTCCCTTCTCCCCCCTCCTCTAACCTCACTCTTCCAAGAGGCGTCTCAGCCCCCTGCGGCCCGGCCCGCAAGGCCCTGAGTTACCCACCACGAAGGCTCCCTGAGACACTGCCTCCAGCCCTTATGTGCCTGACCAGAAGTTCCCACGAAGCCAGAGCTTGGAGGAACCCCTTTTGGAGGCAGGCATATGACCGCATGTTCTCTAAGATACCCAGAACTAAGAGAAACCCGTTTGGGAGGTACACATTTAAGCGTATATTTCCCATAGAAACAAATTTTGGACGATCCCGATTCAGAGATGGGATTCGGTGATTCGGCTGAACTTCGAAACAGGACTCGAAATCATAATGATTCGTACCATCAAAGATCCATACACACTGTCTTCACCAACCGAGTGATTCACTGTCCATCTATACTGCTCCGACTATAGGTTTCAACACATTCGACGCCCGATTCAAGACATATGCAGCACAGCTTCTGAATGTCACATCGAATCACGTAAAATATAAAAAGGCTCAAATTCAGTCCTTGACTCAATGCTAAAACGTCGACTGGTGAGAAATTAATCTTTTTTTTTCAAAAAAATAAAAATACAACGAGAGATATTTCGGCCGCTCTCAGCGTTACTTTCAAAGCTTAAAGAAGAAAAAAAAGAAAAAAAGACGAGCACTTTTCCAACATTCCTTTTAACACTGCTCGAGAAGACGGTCGTCTGGGCGTAAAAACACACAACAGACAAAGGAAAGGCGGAATAAATTTCGAGATGGAGAGTGGAAAAAAGAATACGTCTTTCCCTCGTTTCAAGATGTATTTACTCGGTGGGTGTCTTTCCCCCCGGCATAAAAGGTGTGGTGTAAAAATGGCCCTCCCGGTATAATTTGGAGAGAGAGAGAGAGAGAGAGAGAGAGAGAGAGAGAGAGAGAGGAAACGGGTTTTTGAGAAAGGTGAGAGAGAGGAGGAGAGAAGGGGAGGTGATCGCCACTCTCCCAGGCAGGCTCGTCTGAACTCTCCCTCAGGTCCTGGCCAATGGCCCACAAGCCCTAGGTCCTCCTCCCCCCCCTCACCCCCCCCAACCCTGCGCCTCTCTGACGCATCGTCAGGAGACTGAGAGAGAGAGAGGGGCGTGTGTAGGGGCGAAGCGCAAAAGAGGGGACCCACTGTATTTTGAGAAATGAGGCAATTAGAGGCGAGTTATCAGGTACCAGGAGCTAATGGGGGTTCAATTAGCAGGTGATTAACAAAGAGAAAGTCGAGTCAGTCCCCTCTCGTTAGCCACATTAAGCAGGGCTCCCTTCCAGTGGTCGTTTTTGGAACAGGGATGGAACAGCCCCTGTGTCTCACTTGCTATGTAGTGGGACAGGTCTGGTCCCCACACCCTGCTGGGAGAGACGAGACTGGCTGGGATGGATCGTGGATGAAGGTGCCATGGCCCAGTGCCTCGCCCTCTAGACTCGCTGGCGAAGGCGCCATGACCCCGGAGCCTGGCCCTCCCTCGTCTGGTAAGATCCGACTATCTTATCCTGTATGGCCTCATCCTTTGCCATTCCACCCCCTGGAATAGGGCAGTTACAGCCAGCCCAATTAGGTCGCTGACGGTCACCCAGGATAGGTCGACGTAATTACCAGGAGGGTTAACGAGAGTGGGGCCATTAAGCAGTAATTACATGACTAAGATCAGGGAACTACAACGGCTTCATTTGCATCAGGTCCCGACACAGGGGCGACACCTCAAGACGTCATCTCATCAGCGACTCACCCTTAAAGACCCGAGGATCTTGACTACCTTGTTAGATAGTTGGTATCAAGAAGGTCCTCCGTTTTCTTTCAGTCCAATTATCCTCAGTGCTGACGCTGCTACTGGTGGTGGTGGCCGTGGTCGGGGGGGGGGGGTACTTTGCTTGAACGAATAAAAGCACAGTCTCTACGAGGATCCCCTCGACCCAAAAGGGGTCCGACACTTCCCTGCTCCTGCTTGGAGCGTAGCCTCGAAGCTTCAGGAGCCCTCCACTAGGGGCACCTCGGCTCAACGATGACAATATACAACACGAAGGTATTGGGATGGCCAAAGGGAAATGTGTGTGTAGGAATGAGAATAGGGAAACAGAATACTTTTTGGAATCAAAGATCTGGGAAAAGATTCAGGGCGTCTGATAAGGTAGGAGAGGCAGGGTAAATGCACCAGCCCGAATCACGCAGTCGAACGATGATGTCGAACAAGGTGGGGGAGGGTGGTGGGGGAGAGGGGGAGGGGGAGGGGTTGCGAGCCAGGGGAAGGTCCCCAGAGGGTTGGGGGGGGGATCCACTGTCTGGCGGGAAGGGAGGACACGCGGTCAGTGAGGACCTCCCCTCAACAACCCCCACCCCCCCAACTCCTCAACGCTGCTTCTCATCTATCGTGGATCAAGCGATCGTGAGTTACATGACCCCCTGCAGGGGGACGTATGTGAGTTACATGAAACTCCCAGAGGGAGTTATGTGAGTTACTGTACCCGCCTGGGGACGTATGTGACTTATACGAAACCCAGGGGGAGTTACGTGAGCCCAAGGGGGATCTATGTGAGTTACAGGACCCCACAAGGAACCTATGCGAGTCACAGGAACTTAAGAGAATTTATGGGAGTTACTGTAGAGATGAGAGGTACAAACCCAGCTCACTCTCCCCACAACACAGGTAAATGTAATTCCTTCGCTCACCTCCTCTTCGACGTCTAGCGCTCCGCCCAGGATTCAAACCCACACGGGCCCGACCTTGCTCATGGTCAGTAACGCTAAACACTACATCACGAAGACCCGCGCGTGTGTGTGTGCGTGTGTGTGTGCGTGTGTTTGTGCGTGTGTGCGTGTGTTTGAGTGGGTGTGTGTGTGTGTGTGTGTGTATGAGTATATGTACGTATCTGTATAAAACTCCAAACTGTGCGCAAAAATGTTTAATACAGTTGCAATTTTTTTCTCTCGTCCATTTTAGTGAGTTGAGGTAAAAAAAAAATGATATTTCTCAGGCAAATGTATGCAAATCGTATGCATAATCCAACCAGCTGAGCCTTTACCTGCGTCATCACTACCAGACTGACATCGGAAGCCCCTAGTCTAACTTCACGCTAAACCCGAACTGACGTCATATGCAGAAGAGGATAAACCAGACTTGACATCAATCGAGTGTTGGTTTATCTTGGTTGACATCGGGCCTGACATCAATAAACCCGAGTAGCCAAAAGTTTGATAACGTCTGGACATCAAACTAAATGAAAATTAAAACTGTTTTTCTCTACCTGTTCCAATATTTCATTTAGCAAAGCAACTAGATTTCCTAGCGATATCAGGTCAAATCTATCATTCATATTTTTATCTCACATCCACATAATATCTCTTAGATGGCAACCCATCTCTTTTATCTTTTCAACGTTCTTTTCCCAGTGTAAGAGCAGGCACAACACTTCGTAAAATGAGTATTATGAAAGTACCGATTACACTTGTCTGTCCTATTTGAATAAACAAATGACTCTCGACACTATTTCGAAGATTTGAATCAAAGTAATGAGAAATATAGACAAAAATAACCAGAAACAACCACACCAAATAACAACTGAAGTAGAATTACACGCTTGAAATTCCATGGAACCAGAGATAACGATACTTCCGCTGACGACTGAGAGATTTGGGACAACACATGAGTGCAAAACTCACTCAACACAAAACTAGTCATGACAATACAGCAAACGCAACACAAAGTGTCACTACAGCTGCCCAACACCTCAAGCAATGAAGTTCTGACTTCTTGACAATCTCCAACAATTACATTCTCGTAAAAACTAACTATTCACTTTTTCAGTTAGCAATATTTCAGGGATTCATGTATGCCAAATGGTAACAGAAACACAAATCAGATACAATCTTTAGATGATTTTCGTGTTTAGTCTGTAGATGTTAATACATAAAAATGCATCCACCTCAAACAGTCCTCCTCTTCTGGCCAAACAACCCTGAACAGGCGCAAGCTATGGCGTCACACCCAAACCACTTAACAACACCGAGGCAAGGATAGTAAATGTTGTTACTGATAAGCACAGTTAAATCAACTCCAATTCATCATCGGATTCCGAAGTTTTGCAGGCTCGTGTGCCTCCCATAATCCAGGAACCGGTAGTTGGAAATGACTAAACTAGGACGAACTGTTATGGCAAGAAGGTAATTAAAAAAAAAAACTATAGTTTTCAGTCGTGTAAGAATAAATCAAATTCGGCAACGGATATGGGAATTTACAACGAAAACATAACGCACAATAGTTTCGTTGGTAATATAAAATTTATATTTGTGACGCCTTCCGAAGTATTTCACAATTTCTCTGAAAAACAAAGTATTTTGTAGCCGTTCCTTACTTGGCTGGGCCGAGCTCTGAATTTTAAAAGCGAAGGTGGGTTGCAGCCGCCCGTTGGGTGTGGGCGAAGCTACTAGGATGTTCCTCAGGTGGTGTTCCGTGTCTATACGCGCTTCTTCCTTTCCCACGTAACATCAAGGGCTAGAGAGATACGTAACGCATACGTAACTGTAGACAATAAACATCTCATAGTCCACATATATCACTATACACAAAGTCTTTTCGTAGCCAACATTTAACAAAATAAACATCATATATCGAAGCCTATAAACAATATCTTTTCGAACCTACATATATCAATATAAACAACATAGCTACCTTCTTCTTTGTTACCCAAAAACAGCATCATTACACACACACAGACACACACATAACCAGTACGCCAGAGTCATGTAACGTCCCAGAAATGGGTATTCAACAAATGTATTTTTGTCGCCCTTTCTATTCGACTGTTTGTTATGCAACACAGCTTAACCCACAATTGGCTCTGAATTCACGAAAAATTCGTATATTATGGAAGTATATGTCGTGGAGTTTGCCAATGCTGAATGCTGATGGGAAATGCACATTTGCAGGCTTGCAAATTCTCATCAAATGAATCTATTTTGGAGTATTTTGTACTAGAATTGCTAGAATTATTTACATTTTCCTTCACATCTATAAACTGAACTTAAGCAAGTAAACAAATACACCCTGGACCAATTATATATACACATACACAAAAGCAGGAATAATTTCAGCTTTCTATCTTTCTATTGCCCTTTTTTCTCGATCTGCTGAACATATCTATTCAGGCGTTTTATACCACGCTGCCTTTCACAACACTGAACATTCCAATATATTACCCAACAGATTTTTCGTAAGATCTAAAACCAATATCTATCCACAATATTATTTCCTCACAGTCCGCCTGGTTGATGTGGAAGCGAAGTCAGGGTTTTCTAGTCCACTTCCTCACATGGCAAATGCAGTACCGACAAGGACAACAAACTTGACTCTCTTGAGGTGTGCGAAGGATCCATTTTCGGCTGATGACTGTATTCTTGGACTGTTTTTGGACCACTATGTCCTTAAGATTAACCCCCAAGCCTGATGCCCTTGTGTGAGACCTCTACAGGCGAGTATTGGTTACTAACATTTATTTTTTGATCGACAGAAATCGACAAAATAAGTCGTATTCGAAAGTTTCGCTGCACTCTTCTTCGAAGATGACGGAAAACGAGCGACAAAAGAATTCGGTTTCCTACACTCCCATGTCGTCGGCACAAATTTTCTTCTTTTAGCCGAAGATGCGGTTCAAAATTGTATATATCTGTAACCAGCACTACAGCCACCCAGCGCACCGCGGCCAGGCATAATGCAAGTTAAGAAAACCGCTTGTTACCAAAGCGGAATACCTCAATAAATGTACATGACAGCAACAGTGTTTGGGTGTAAAGCTGCGGCCTTGCTTTCCCGCTTTGGTTCGAAGCTCTTCAAGAATGCTCAATAAAGTCGCTGAGATTCCATCTCTTTTAGATCGATACTTTAAGAGGGAAAACTACGGCCATTATCATCTTAAAGCGCACATATGAGTAAACATGAGCACAAATATCTGTATTTCGCTTTGTGAGACAGAACATTACGAATTACGCAAGAGATACTGAACTTTACATATCTAGAGAACCTTGAAACCCTGTTACTATATTTGAGCACAAGGGAGTACAAGAGTGAACAGTGCCAGCGATACTGTAACCTAGAATAGACACAAATCCGATTACCCTGACGACTCATAAAATAGTCCCGCCAACACCAGCTCCATTTTCTGTGGCAGTTCGGCCGCCCGTTGGCTGAGATGCCCTGCTGGGGAGAATGTTCCAGATAAGAAAACTGTTTTGACTTATCAGCCACACGCAGCTCCCGTCTGACCTATAATCCTCGAGTCTGTCTGTCTGTGAAACAGACGTAGCCCCCGAGATGAAAACACGGCCAATATAAACCCTTGGGAAGCGTGGGCAAAGGTGCCATTTTATCCCCCGCGTTCGCCTACCCCCGTAAGGTCCTTCTGCCACCTAGAGTACAATATATCTCAGTGAAATAAAGTCTGGGTTTAACTCGGGGGGGAAAAAAAGAAGGAAAAAAAAAGCGTTCTAGGAGCACTTGAGTAAGACCAAATACTACAGCACAAGATAGCGGAGCCATGCGTCATCCGAATCCGCTCTCTGACCGTAAATTGCCGGTTCAACCGACGCTGTCAGCGTGATGGAGAAAGATCCATGGTCCGTATATATCTGTGAGAAGGACGCTTGGCTCTATTTCAGCGCACGTTGATGGCTCCTGGTGCTGCCCTTCAGCGGCTCCTAGGGGGAATGCGCTTTGCATATAAATATTTCTATTCCGAGTTGTTTTGATATTTCACCAGAATTCGGGAAGCGTGTGTGTGTGTGTTTGTTTATGTTACAGGGTGCTGGCGGCCGGGGTGCTTTTGCATACGTTTAATTATTCATATGGGATTACCATTTCTTTTTTCCTTAACTGCAAGGGGTGATAACTGGAGATTATAGGCACAGGCAAGTGCAGATGTGTTCACGGTGGTCAGAGGAACGGCACACATTTAGAAATACGTAGAAAAAAAAATCAGCAATCGGTTTCATAGCACATAATAATAATAATAATAATAATAATAATAATAATAATAATAATAATAATAATAATAATAATTTGCAGAGGTAAAAAAATGACTTACTGACAATATGAAAACAATATACATTTTCATATA
>JAYMFT010288953.1:0-10387 GCA_038088735.1 Panulirus argus | reverse complement strand
ATTCCTTCAACACAACATCAATATTATTTACATAATGTCTGGCCAGTATGGGGAGGGTCATCGTGTCTCCGTCAGGGAGTCCTAGAGTGGTGGTCTTCACTGGGTATTTCACAAACTCACCCGTGATAAGCAATGGCAACAACGGACGACCATAAAAATCAAACTTAGACAAAAATCTCAAGTTTATTCGGCTGAAACCAAGGGTACCACTCCAAGTAGTGAGCAGGACGGAGAATAATATTGTTATCTGGCAGGAGGAAGGAAGGAGGAGGTGTTGGGACTATTAGGCAGGGGGAAAGGAGGGATGGGGGAGTCAAGCTGGCAGAGGGAGTAGAAGATAAGGAGAGTAAGGCTGGGAGAGAAAGGTGGTGGTGGCAAAGACGGAGGAGGGGGCAAAGCAGACAGACATGAAGAAAGACTGACAAATAATTTTTGTGTACAAAATATTTCCCTGGAGGTGTTTCACGCCTGCCTGGCGTGACAGTCATTCTTCCACCACTGGCGTTTAAGACCAGTCTGGCATGACAGTCACAGACCAGGCTGTCATGACGGTCATTCCTCCGCCGCTGGCGTTTAAGACCAGTCTGGCATGACAGTCATACCTACACACTGGTGATGAAGACCAAACTGCTATGACAGTCATTCCTCCATCGCTGGCGTTTCAGACCAGTCTACCATGACAGTCATTCCTCCCCACTCGTGTTTCAGGCCAGCGTGGCACGACACGAGATAAAATCGGCAGCAAGAGATTCCCTCCTCGGCGGTGCACAAGTAATCTTTAGCTTCATCACGGGTCCCTCGGGTTACACTCCGGGAAGTGGATGGCAACACATGGTTAGTGTAGCAAAGGTGGAGTCCGGAGGGTGTGAGGGTGGGAACCGTAGAGAGAGAGAGAGAGAGAGAGAGAGAGAGAGAGAGAGAGAGAGAGAGAGAGAGAGAGAGGTAAACAAAAATGTTGCAGGTGGGACACAAATGATAAAATGGGAGCAAATTGACAATGAATACGACGAATCACGCGAATATTACATAAACAAAATGATCAGAGAGCAGAGAAAGGAGAGGTGAAAGGCGAGGGAGAATAACGATGCCTGTGAGGCTGAACACGTCTCGAGGCGTCTGACTCTCAAACTCTCCTACCCTCCCACCCCACCTCACCCCTTTCTATTCTGACCTGCGAGTGGTGAAATCCAGCCGGGCAGGAGGCGCGAAAAACAATGAGAATAATTTAATTCAGAACCAGATTACGGCGGCACCTGAAACATCCGTCTTCCTCCCTGAAACGTGGATAAATATTTAAGGGAGAGGAAGTGAGGGATCACAGGGAGTGCTCCCTCGCGCGGCAGGCCTGGGGAACACCTGCCTTGGGCCCTCGAGCTACCGTCAAGGGCACCCTCCACTGCGGGGATAAGACTGGGGCTATAAAAGTACTGGACGGCGGCAGATGAGGGCTTTCAGGACATGGTATTTCCTTTCTCAACTTTACTACTCTGAAAACACTGGGATTAAATCGTAGAGGTACTTTCAGGGGGGAAAAAAAGAAAAGGTATGATTCCCAAGTTACGTTTGGAAATAACATCCTACAGGCACGACAGGCATGGAAGTCCGTGTAGAATATTACCTTTGAGATCCAAAGGTGCCATATGAACAAAAACAGAGAACACGCTAAAATTCCACGGCCCAAGACGTCCTTCTTCAACGCCTTGCCAAAGGATGCACGGTAGGGAAGTTCCAGAGTGCATTAGGCAAGAATCTACTAACTGTAGCAGACCAGCCAGGCTGTGGGGGCTGTGTGGGCCTGGGGGCTGTGGCTTCCAAAACCTTGGTCGACCAACGACCCAATCCAATAGCCAGGGCCCAGCCAGGGTTACGAGGGTGGAGGACCACCCCCCTCTCAGACTCCACGGGGTATCCTATAATGTGTTGATCGTATTACTTTCTCCATGGACATGTTTTACTTTGCACATTCCACTGTGATGGAAAATGTTTCCGCTTGTGCCTGAAAGGTTAGGGCCATCCTAACACGTCCATAACAAGTAGCAAAAGCGCCCGAGCGCACGCGCGTGTGTGTGTGTTGGACTCCTAAGCATACATCCTAAAAAATATACAGTAAATGAAAACAGTTAAAGAAAAATTGAGACTATGATGTCTGGAAAGAAAACAGACTCGCTGAAGTTCCCATTAATGACTTCAGAAAAGAGCACAGTGGGAGAGGGGAGAGACCACTCCATAAGAAAACATCCCCTTTACGTAACCCGGAACAAGACTGTACCAAGAAAAAATAAATACTGATGACTGCGGCGGTTACGGGAGGAAAGAGACGGCACTGTTATCAGCGGCCGAGATTAGCAAACATGCTGGCCAGCTTGCACACCTCACGTCTGAGCTTCGGCCCGCTGGAGTGAACACACTGGACACTTTCACGTTCGGTACGCGGCTCACAAACCGATGATGCTCAAATCTTAGGGGGGGGAGAGTGAATTCCTGGGAAGATCGACTCCAGGCGCTGGGTGCAACTTCTGGGAGAGGTACGAGTTACAAGCTAACAGCTAAGTAAACTGGGGAGCCCAGGAATGAATATATATATATATATATATATATGCAGATGAATCACAAAAGAACATCTGATTCATGAATAATCTGGTAGCCACATGGAAAATTAAACACGACGATTCGAGCGCTTTCGTGAATATTCACTTCATCAGGGACACTCAGAGATAATGAAAATAGGTAGTTTTACGCATACATATGAGAGGTGAGGCGCATGACCTTGTGGGGGTGAGGGTCAGGCAGAGATTAATTACGATATGTGACCATCTAACGCAAGGGCAAAGTCATGGATTAGCTCAGAAACTTGTACATGTTGACAACTCTTTAGATTTTGAAAGGACCTTTTCTTCATGCCTAGACTGATGCTGAGATTATCATGAAAGCTGTGTTCAACGATGCTATAATCTATGATATTTCTATCTGCAACTGAATGACAAGATACAGTTTTCTCAGCGATGATCCAGTCAATAAAATGAGAATCAGATTCTTGTCCATCTTGAATATTATAATGATGCTGCTTCATTCTCAATGAATTTTCGAGGTGTTTTTCTATGACCAACTTTCTCACTGTACTGCTGTTCTTGAATACACTGACATAAAATTCCTTAAGCTGAGGCAGTCCTATGAGGTTGTTGTGATACGGTAGTATTAGATGGCTTTCAGTGCTAGAAATTAAATGTTTCAAGACAAAATGTGGTTTGAGATCGTTTGATCGAGTAAGTAGTGAAAGAATAAGAGAGAGGAGTGGTAATAAAAAGATTGTGGTTAAAAGAGCTGAAATGGCTTGGAGAGATTGAGCGAATGAGTGGGGAGAGGTTGACAGAGGATATTTGTGCCAGAAGTAGTGGGAACAAGGCGAGAGAAAGAGGAGACCAATTGGAGATGGAAGCATGGAGTGAAAAAGATTTTGAGCGATCGGGAGCTGCTCATGCAGAAGGGTGAAAGGCTTGCACGGGACAGAGTGAACTCGAACGTTGGAACGATGTGGTATACAGGGGGCGACGTGCTGTTAATGGTCATATGAAGCGTCCAGGGTAAACCATGGAAAGGTATGTGGGGCCTGGTTGTAGACAGTGAGCTGCGGTTTCGGTGCTTTACGCATGAAAGCTACAGAATGGATGTGAGCGGATGCTGCCTTTCTTCGTCTTTTCCTCTTCCAGAACAAAGGAGAGAAGCACAGACAAAATAGGGGAGACCAAAAATATGGAAATAAATATATAGAAAAAGACACGAGATCATGACAAGAACCGAGCAAGTGGGTGTTACGAAAAAAGGTTTAAAGAAAAGAACGGAACGCATGAGACAGACAGGCAATTGGAGGACTGAAGGAGAGAGTTCAAATTCAGAATGGGGGCACTGATGGAGTGAGGCAAGCACGCGCAAGGGAGTACGAGGGGTGAAGAGGGGAGAGTATGAGGGATGAAAGGGGCAGAGTGAGATGGATGAGAAGAGACTGGCACGAGAGACATGCATGAAGAATAAAAATGAGTGGGGGAGGGTGACAGGAGATGGAAATGGGAAGGTGAGGAAGGATAAGGTAAGAGGAGACAGTTGAAAGAGCGGTGGGGGTGGGGGCGGGAGGGCGAAAGGGGGAAATGGTGCGTAAGGAGGGAGGGGGGGGGGGCGAGTTGGAGGAGAAGAGAAGGTTAAAATATTAGAAGTGGGAGGGGGGGGGGTTCCGAGGGCCGGGCCGGGCCTGGGCGGGGCGGGGGAAGATAATGAAGAGCTTAGTTTTATGGGATGATAAGGTGAGGCGGCCGCATGGAGGAGCAGGCAGCCTTTGTGATGACGCCTCTCTCATACTCCCCGTGGGGAGGGAGTGAGAGGAATGCTCACAAGGGAGGGAAGAACTGGGTCTTTTGTCTGCTCGTCTATATACATGTATTTATCACTATACAGATTCATTCTACCCAACAACCGTACCGCTAAATGTAACGGAAGTAATATATAATAAATACCTAACAAAAATCATATGCTTCAAGTAATCATCCTGGGACGCAGTGTTCAAAACAATACTAAAGGAAAAGAAACGGACTCTTCATAGGCAAGAGAGAGGGACGGCTAAAGAGTAAATGGCGGGGAAAGATGTTTTCAGAAAGTACACAAAAGCAGCAGAGCTTACAAGACACTAATTACTCCTAGACATGAACCACTGGAGGAATAAGGAAAAGAGAGACAAAGAACGGTTGGGGTAATGCTTAGGCAGCGGATGGATGAAAGGACACTCACTCACACACCCACACACACCCAAGGGAGGGGTGTATGCCGGGGAGCACACGTGGGTGTAGCGAGCGCGTACGGGAGGAAGCAGCTTGGCAGGCAGGCAGCAGCGTGCCCTTCACCCAGCGCGCACACACACACACACTATTGACTGGCACGGTTTGTTTGATCAGCGGCTGCATAAACACCTCGCCAGAAAGGCAGTTCTCGGGGCGCCCAACGCCCAGCATAAGGTCCTACTATTTCATTCCCTCCGCTCCTCATGCTCAGGCTTTCGAGTCCTTCAACTTGCCCCGGCTGGGCTTCTCGGGTCATGAGCCTGCCAATCCCTGGGCTTGACTCTCCTCAGCGACACCAAAGTTACAACCGTAATTCTCTGAACTAGCGAAGATGTGTGCTTGGGAGAACAGGGAATGCCGAGTCCCTGGGCTGCCCAGTCCCTGGTCCTTCGCTATTGACCTTTCAAGGAACTAATGAACTAGACAAATAACTTATATAAGTTCTTGTACATGTTTTTCCTTATCAAATTATCCTGAGTACATTTCTGTAACTAATAGTGGTGTGGCAGTACCCCTCAAGAGTACTCAGTCTTGATACAGAAATGTTAAGTATCCTTTATGTACATGCGGTAGGATTTTTCTTTCGCTCTGCAGAGCCTTTCTGATGATAATTATATTGAATATCAATGTAGGTAATAAATCAAATACTGACACCATTCACTTAAAAGATCTCCTTTAACAATGTCAGAATCAACGTTTAAAAATGTCACACGTCTCACACTTGGTCTTCTTTTCTTGACGTGTGAAAAAAAGGTTTTCAAAATATCGCGCTCCTAATCATCCGGTTCACCAATCTAGGTGAAGGGTGAATGTGACTTACTGTGTGCCAGCAATATGTTGAAAGCGGGACGACCGCCTTCACTCCCTTGCTCACGTTACAACATAATTCAGCGAGAGCCGATGGGAGGAGGTTCATCCCTGTCTCCCAGGCAGGCACGACGGTCTCCAACACAATACATCTTAACCCCTCGCTCTCACTACACCGGAGACATCATCCCTATCCGATCCAGAAACATTTCTAGCTGATCCTCGACATCACACCCTCAAGCCTTAAACCACAGTCATATTCACATGTTTCCAACAAGACACGCCGCTTTCGATTATCATTATCTATCGCCCTGGGATCTACCAGTCTCCAGCACTCCACAAGGACACGACTCCCCCTCCGAAACGAACCATGCTTCAGCAGTTTCTGACAAATTTGCATAGTGATTCTTGCCCTCGCTTCCTGAATGGACCGCAAAATGAGCCACTTTTCTTCACAAATTCTGGCTGAATAGGTATGGTCTCTCTTATTATATGAGACTGCAGGAGGACCAGAGATATGTGGCTGCGTATGTCAAGAGATCAATCAGTCATTCCATAACCAAAAGCCAGTCACGCCCTGAAATCCATATTCCCAACCATCCGGATCGTCACTACCACTTCCACCCCTCAAACCGGCCCATAACTTCCATTAGCATCATCTTCACTACCGACAACATAGCCCCCAGAGTCCAACACTGCCGTAAAAACTGTCTCGGCTACAAAAACGTCACGACTATCCACCAATCTCTCCGTTCCACCTCTCTCCCAACGCCATCAGACTCGGCATCGTTAGCATATGAAAGATCCTTATCCTATGAACCACAGTCCTAGCCGGGAAAGGGCCAACGATCCCCACAATCACACGCCAGTCCTCAGCCTCCGTCACATCAACCATTCTAATAATACATAAATCAAGCATCGACCTCACATACACTCTGCAACACCAACTAAATCATGGCAAACTTATATCATCCAAACCAGTTTAACCATATTATCCACCATACCTACACACACAACAACTTTAACAGCCAAATAACCTCCTCACCACAACATACACAGTTCCTAACTATGATCATCACAGCATCTGCGCTACCTATATTTCAAGAATCTTTCTTGCACGCCTAATTAGCAACCACACCACACAAATACCTACCCTCTTTTTATACTAGCTGAGAGGAGAGCTTAAAAACAACCTTCCTACCGCCCCCTTTTAAAGGAGGCAGTTGCTCTAGAACAAACGGGAGATGCTCTGGGTGATTAAGGACGAGACAAAGAGAAAGAAGCGGGTACGAAGGATTATTGCTCAAAGAAGAAAGTAATGTGATTAATTTTGAGCGTGAAACAGTGAGGAGCTTGCAAATGTGACGTAGGTTTAAGATTGGCGTGTCTACAGACAGGGTAACAATACCAGCAGTGTGTACTTAGGTCAACGAGAAGACCTTTCCAAACTTTTTTCCTCTGTTAGACCCATTTTTGCAAAAGGTTTAACAAGTCCGAGTCTTGTCCACAGCGCTCCGTGTTCCCAGGTCTCCCAGACTAACCTCCTCAAAACGATCCACTCGACCTACGCCTCAGCGGTGGTTCTCTTAATTTCTTCTACAGATACGAATCTGGTTTCTACTCCCGAGAACTGGCTGCTTGTGTGCCCCTCAACCATTAGCCAGACCACAGAACAGCAAGCCACCGCGTTATATGATAACTGTGTGGCCGCTGGCGACTCGAGGGTGAGCCGATGTGATGTTTCTGCCTCTTCACCGCTAAGCTTTGGAATTCTTATCTTCTCATGTTTTTCTTAAACGTACGACCTGTCTCTTTATAAAATGCAGGTTTTCCACTCCCTCTAAAACTCTTACATTGTTTCTCCTCCTCTCTTTACCTTTCTCTCTTTTTAGTCTCTTTTTAAATTTCACTTAAGGCCTGGCCTTGCAGAAGACTAATGTTTCTGACCGAAACCTGCAACGCAAGAGAACCCATAATACGTGTATAAAATAGAAACATTATCAGTGCTAAACGACTACAAATTCTCGGCCCCCAAACCAGCATCATAATACAGTTAATCAGTTACAAATGTCTCACACGGAGACAGAAGTTTATACATTTCAGGAGAGTACTTATCTACTGGAGCATTTTTATTTCCTCGAGCCCCGGGGCCGAAATTCAGACGAAATAATTTGACGGCCATTTCTCGCAATCTTCCTGCCCGAATTTTTAATTATGCAAATATCATATTTACTCAAGACTCCTGCAGAGCGGCAAGAGCCCTGACTACAGTGGTGGGTACAAGAGGGAAGTTCCAACATCCATCATGGTGAAAGAATAAATCCGCCGCTTTCCTGAGAGGACGAGTCGAGTACAATCATTAGGTGAATATATGAATAATATCTTCAGTTGCGAGTCTGACATACCAATGAGATTCCTTCCCAGAGCAAGAAGAAAAGTCGGGGAGGATGACAATGGAAAAGAAAACGAGGAAGCCCTGATGGAAATACTTGGGGTACATGTGTCCCTGTATGAATACGAAGATGTTTACGGCGAGGAACTGGGGAGGAGAGAGGTTTGTACAGATTCTCTTTAATGGTTCCCACATAAAGCCCAATTATCCCCTATAAATTGTCCTTGTACATCATGATTTTTCTTTTGAGATAACGGGAAAGGTAAACACTGGGAGCTTAGTTCCGCCACTGCCATACCGGCAACAACGATAGAGGTCAAAGGAGAAGGAAAGAACGCAGCATAACCACCTTTTTAAAATGGTCTGCCAATTTTCATGCATTGCACCCCTCGACGAATCATCACCATATATATTGGCATCAACACACACACACACACACACACACGAGAGATGCATCGGCCCAATGTAACCCACCAAATGCCGTAAAACCAATACCATCAGACGCCCGGGGCGCACCGTTCGATGCCCAGCACTATCCGACGTCCCGCAACGCACCGTTCGATGGAAGGCTTGCCCCATCCGACGCACCTCCAGTTCGACACCATAAAACCCCCACGGTGCTGCTGATACCGCGGCCCATCCACCCACCCACCCACCCGCCCGCCCACTCACTCACTCCACACATTCACCTGCTCAACGTATACACACACACACACACACACACGACGCGGCAGCTACATAAACAAAGACTGGTGTGCTGCTTTAACACTGCACACCTGATGTAGACCTGAGGACAGTATTCAAACCTTAATCTCTGTGACCAGATTTCTCCGGAGCCTCATTAATAGACTCTTAAGCAGGAACAAACATCTGTTCCAGTCCAACTCTGGCAGTATAGCACACTGTAGCCGGCCAAAACAGCATAACTATGAGAGAAAAAGATAGATTAACCAAGTGTTCCTGCAGCATGAGGAGGGTGACTCACGGGCCAAGAATGTGGTGGAGTATGAACCCCCACCACCACCACCAGTATCGCCCACGTACACTCACCCTCAACCCTCCTCCTCTACACCTACGCACCTGAGGACCGAGGACGATGGAGAAGAGACAACAGATGAGGAGGAGGAGGAGGATGGCTTAAAATGTTGAGGAAGGTGGGGAAGACACACAACAATAACATATTCTGATGTTTGATCAATGATTACAACAATGCCGGCAGGTCTAAAAATTACCCAATCATCGATTTCAATTACGAATCATAATTCATGAGCTATCTAATGACTAGTTAATCACAGCCAACAACAACCTGGAACTATTCATCGAACTTTCTATAACAACCAAATGTCTCCTGCCCATCGGACTGACGAACGTGTCCAGAGGGAGATAATAGATGGGAACATTGCCCGCAACATCCCTGAAGACCGTCTCAGCATCACCATTTACCACAAGAACACGAAAACTTGTGACTGCATTATGAGCAACAACCTCACGAATAACAATAACCCACTCGTGTCAACCTAAGTAATGTTACGAGTCCTCCTGCCCAGGTGAAGGCTGTAAACTTCTAAAACAACGTCAAACTACATCGTCATGACGGCAACATCACTCAGTTTGACGCTGAACACTTCATCTTGAAAACGGATGCCCTAACCTACAAATGCTGGAACAACATAACGAATCTCGCTTTGTCAGCGTCTTACGGAAAGCACAGCATTATTGAAACACTGCCACGACCCTACAATACCACAGATAGCAGATGCCATATACGTGAGAGATTAAAATCCCTTCATAAATCATCAAAATACATGACAAGCCTGGACTCTTAAATTATTCTCTACCGCACCCCAAGTGACCCTACTCTCTACCTCCACCGGACTTTCCCAGGTGCGGACACCACAAGCAAACCCCCCCCACCCCCCCAACCGTTGACCCGAAGGGATTGGCCCCTACCCTACCGACCACACCACGGTGTTGAACTCCAAGTGAACACGGCCCACTAATCAACATGTTATCTACGTCATCGCTCTCATCTGCAACATTTCAAGATCTGATTCATTTCTGTTTTGTTCTTTATATTAAGTTGTATCACTTATAATCACACTTATAATCAATGTGACTGAAGAGGGGCGTTGTTTGTGTGCCCGAAACGTCCTGTGTATTTCAAGTATAAAGTGAAGATGAATATAAGACATTTAATTCGCACTTTATCTGCTGAAGCAAAACGTGGTAATAAAAAGTGAAAAAAAAAGAAATATAGTGTGTTAAACATGAACTGGTCTTTAACAGTGTATTAAAGAAAATATTCTGCCTGCTTACACGTCACACACACACACACACACACACACACACACACATATATATA
>JAYMFT010288942.1:0-10387 GCA_038088735.1 Panulirus argus | reverse complement strand
CACGCAGGGAATACGTGGGAAGTATTCTTTCTCCCCTATCCCCAGGGATAATATATATATATATATATATATATATCGATGGAGAAATGCCCAAACATGAGCCAAGTATTTCTCGATCAGGCTTAAGAGAAGAATACATTATAGCTGGGTTGACTGGTCCGAAACTTTTGCGTATAATAAAGAATTAGACTTACGAGCACCTTAGGAAAGCGTGGTGTGCAAATAGATGAAGGCTAGAAAGACACTGATGGAGATAAAAAGGGCAGTTTGGACCCAACAACGACTACGATCAAGACAAGTGGAGAAGAGGAAGTAATTATGCTCCTAGAGGTTTTATAAATGGTCTCATTTTGCCTGATAGTTTCTCTTTTGTTTAATAATGCCTTTCCTAACTGTCTCATTCTGCCCGATAGTTTCTTTTCTGTTTAATAATGCCTTTCTTAACTAATGCATGGAGTAATCCCAGCATAGGTGTCCACGTTTACACTGTGAGTAAAGACGGCTTTTTATTTGATACAGAAGCTTAAATATTCTAGAATGTCCACTTCAGAAAGAATCGAGATCAGAAGACAATCAATTGAATCTTGTGTTCCAGCTTTGTCTCTGCCTGAATGTTAACACCGGCGAGAACCAATTATGTACACCATTTACTGTGGGGTCTTACGTCCCGTGATCTGTGTAACTCTAGACTTGATTTATGTGACCTGGGCTGTGGCCGCCTGTCTTACACCAAAGAGCACCAACATCGACTTCTCCATTACTCTGACGTATCTTTGCCTTCAAAGTAGGATCCTCTATATGTTGTTCTCCTCATTGCTAAGGAAATCTCAGAACTCTTGAGGTTCGAGGTCCGTGTACGACATCGATAGCTTCATATGGAAGTCATTAGATACCAATCATGTCAACAAAGTTTACCTAAAACTGTCACTAATAGAATGAACTTCCAACTTTAGTTTTTACTCCAAAATGATGTGTTGAACATTGATTTATATGATAGGATCAGAGGCCAGCCCTCCTAACGAGGCCTCTTACAGTGATTTTTTTATGATAGGATTATGTGATGGGATCGGGGACCATACTTCGTGATAGAGCCTCCGACAGGGATCAACCGAATGGCTGTACCCATCACTGTGATATACACGGTCATGGAGTATAAAAGATTATGCCCCTCTTCAAGGATAGGGTTTTATCACTAGCAAGTCATGAATATGCTCGAACGCAATCTTACTCATACTCATAATCCTCTTCCAGCAAAGAAGAGGATTATTTGTCCAAGGTCCTGTTGAGTGACAAGATGTGATATCATGCAACCAACTTCTACCAGGATAAAACTAACAGCGATCCTGGAATTATTATTAGAGGCAACCAAGACCACTTCATCCCTTACAAAACCCTGTAGTTTTCCCTGGGAGGCCTCGGTGATACAAGGAGAGGTGTTAATACTATGCTGGTTATGATAGCTACGTGGGAGCCCTACGAAGAGCTTGCCGCTGTGTTGGTAAGGCAACAGCTGAGCCTTTACTCTGAGTTGTGGGTCAGCAGGTGATACAAAGGGAGAGAGAGAAAAAAAAAACGGTAGAAGGAAACAAGATACAGAAAACAATAATGACAAATGGACACAAGTTGAGAGAAAGGGGAAAACATGGTCTGAAATGTCAGAAATGAGTTAAAGAACAGTGTGAGCGCCTGTCGTGGTATTTACATTGTGTGCGTGTACAAAAAACGTTGATATTATACATCAGTTTTGTATTAAAAGAACTACAATGACTGAATTGAATAAGAGTTGTGTTGGATATTCTTGACCGCATCAAATTATATGGTGAACAAATACTGATGCGGACGTTTACCTTTGAGACGCCTCACACAATAGGTGGCGGGGATACAGCACGAGACACGACTCGGTTTCCTTACAAATTCCATCAATACCCTTCCTTGAGAACCCATAAATCTTAGTACAAAGTAATGCTTCTGCTTGGAGACAGCGACCTGGGACGCTATTTTGATATGTGGCCGTATTCGTGTTACTGTAAGTGTCACGTAAAAAACGAACATAAAAGACCTCCATCTCTGAGTAAAGGGTAAAACGAGTAAGGCTGGGCTTGTGAGTTAAGTGTTCTCAGAGCGGAAGCTTGTGAGGCCGCAAACGATTAGAAAGGGGTGACAAACATGCTTACATAAGGTAAAAAATCTTCTAGGCTATTTTGATGACTTCCCGGCCAGTTTCACGGAGGAATGGATATTAAGATGCACAGAGGAAGGCAGGAAAGCGGAAAACACCATGAAATTATGTCCTGCATAGAAAATACTTTGATCTTTAACCAAAGCCGATCAAAAGATTTTTTTCCCAGGTGAGCATTCAGCCGTGGACTCCAACTATTCGCTGACGGCCGAGGGCTGCTCCTGGTCCCTGATGCCCAAGGGCTCCATCTGGTCCCTGACGGCCTAGAGTTCCCACAGGGGCTTGACGGCTAATGGCTCCTACTGGGCCCTAACGGCTGAGAGCTTCTTGTGGGCTGTGATATCTGAGGGCTTCTTCTGGTCCTTGACGGCTAAGGGCTCCTGCTTGTCCCTGACGGCCGAAGGCTCCTGCTGGGGCTTGACGGTTGAGGGCTCCCACTGGTCGCTGACGGCCAAAGAAACGTGTTGGCCCTGACGGCCATGGTGTTTCTGTTGGCCTTACGGCCGAGGATTCCTATTAGGCCCTAAAGGCTAGGGCTCTTGCTGGGCCCTGAATGCTGAGGGCCTTTGCTGAGATCTGATTGCCATGGGTTCTTACAAGGCCTATACTGCCGAGAGCTTCAGCCGGACTCTGACGGCCAAAGGTTCTTTCCGGGCCTCGATTGCCGAGGGCTCCTGCCGGACCTTGACGGCCAAGGGTTCCTGTTAGGACCTAACAGGCTCCTGCTGGAACTTGACACCGTGGGGTCCTGTTGGGCCCTGACGGCCAAGGGCTCTTGTTGTTAAACAGCCTAGAAATGATTTTCTGTATTACTAATTTGTTTCTCTCGAAAGCCCTTATGTTCTTTCGGGTGTCTGTAAGGATCCTGTATGGAGGATCTCTGCAAGAAGTGTAGACGTTTTGCTCTTCCGTAATGAAAACATTTTTAGGAATAAGTCAAGTTGAATAGTGAGTAGGTTTTATTTAAGAGAACTGGAGGTAAAGGCAACAGTTTCGGGAACGTGTCTGGTAAAAGTTCTGGCATTCCATTGAAGATCTCGACTTTTATTGGTTGTAATTTAGAACATTAGAGACACGAAGCTTCTTCACATCACAGAGACAAGTGGTCTACAATCAGCCTACGAAACACTGGACAAGATCGTACATCATTCTTGCAAAGAATGCTCATCTTGAAGTAAGTAAGACGCCAATGTCTGGCCGGAAGCTCCCAGAGACGGTCTACAGTCAAAGTTTTTCCATATTGTTTTATTCCATTTCGACTTTGTTACATTCATTCATACGAGAAGGTAACTAACATCATGTATTTTTGGCCAATTATTCATACAATAGAAAAGATTTTTTAGAGGATTGTCTGTTGCCGTTTTGTGTTGGTATTAATGGAAACAAACATTATTGTTGGAGCGGTTCTCTGTCCACAAGCCATTACAGTAAACGTTAATTGGTTTTAACCGTGCTGGATGTTTATGGTTGAGATAACGTTAAATATCTTTCAACATTATTCCTTTACATGATGAACAATGACAGAATATATATTGTACTGACCCATAATGATTAACAGTGCCTCCAAGTAACTTAACATGACTCATAATGATTCCCACTGATCCATACTGGTCAGGATCTCTCAGTGGTTGCTCAATGAGGTAACAATACTCAATCGGACTCGCCAACTATACAATGGCTCCTCTGTATGATAACAATACTCACTCGGACTCGCCAGGTATATAACGGCTGCCTAGTATAATAACAACACTCACCCAACCTTGGACAAAACACATCAAAATAAACTCCAGTGTTGCGAAATACTTTTCCCGATGTTTACCGAAGCTGTTCTCAAATAATCAATGTGTATTCTAAATATATTTACTAATATGAAGTAAAAGATACATTATAAGCAGAGGTCAGCGAATAATTTTTTCATTTGAATTTTTGGCAAAGTCCACAATGTACAATGGAAAACACTGAACAGAATGATGAACGAGAGATAGGCTGTGTAAATACCAAGGCTCAGTAGCAAAATGAGGCTACAAATGTTGGAATTTTGGTGCTGGTTAAGTGGATGAGGAAACAGAAGAGAAAGGGGGCTAGGGAGGAAAAGAAAGGGGAAGTGTAGATGGGGAAAGAGGATTAAGGGGGAAGAGAAAGTGTGTGTGTGTGTGTGTGTTAGGATAAGGAAACAAGATGTAGAATCCTGTCTCTAACAATGAGGAAGAAAAGAATTAAGGCAGAAGATAGGACGGTGAGAAGATAGAGATATGAGGTGCGGATGATAAGAGGCATAGGTGGTGGGGAGGGATCTGAGAGTAGGGCAAGGCTCGGAGGAGGGAGAGAGAGTAAGGTAGGGCTCGGTGGAGGGAGTGAAAGTATGACAGGATTTGAAGGAGGGAGCAGGAGTAAGGAAGGACTTGGAGGAGGAAGTAGAGGTAAGACAAAGCTTGCGTGAGGGAGTGGGTGTAAGACCGGGCTTAGACGATAAGATTTTCTTTAGCAATTTTGTTTCGAAGAATTCCAAGGCAATCTGGTTTAGGTATGTAGATGTTCTTTGTGTTTGGCCAGCAAACGAAAATTTACATACATTTCTTACTTTACTTAACAATTTAATACCTTCTATCAACTTTACTGTAGAAGTGGAAAATTATAGTATGTTACCATTTTTAGAGTGCATGATCCATAGAGATAGAAACATGTTTAAGTTTAGCATATACAGGAAACCTACTAATGTTTGTTCATATATCCATTATCACTCAACTCAGTATGACAGTTAAATTTTTTTCATTCCAGTCGATGATCCTAAGGGCATTACGTATATGTAGTTCAGAATTTATTGATGATGAGTTTCAGAAGAAATATTCTATTGGATCAAAGTTAAAGTATCCTAGATCTTTCATTGATAAATCCCTTAAGCTGGCAAGGAAATCATTTTATAGAGTTAAACCCAAACCTCCCTTTGATACCAAGAATCTTTTAATTCTCCCATTTAGTGATAATTTTACATTATTTCCCAGGTTCTTTAAATCCTTTAATGGAAATGTAGCCTTCAGCAATAACAATACTATAAAGAACATCTTAATAAAAAACTCACCAGAAAATTCTGCGGGCTGTGTTTACAGAATACCTTGTAAAAATTGTAATATGTTTTATGTTGGGCAGATTGGTAAGATCTTTATGTTAGACTTAAGCTGCATAGCTATAGTACAAGAACAGGACAAGAATCAAATGCTCTGTGTAATCAAGTTAAAAATTATGACCACTATATTGACTGGAGTAATGCCAGTTTAGTTATTAGCTGTAACTTCTTTACCACGAGAAATATCATTGAATCTTCTATTATAAAATGCACAAAGAATTGTAACACTGATATTAGTGAAGGTCTTTACAAATTGGATAGCTTTGTCGTAGGCAAAATTTGTAAACAGTTCCCTTTCTTGTCCACATAATGAAAATTTTATGACATGCATGATGCCAGACCCGAACACAACCAACCCGAACACCACCATCCGGTAACCCTTGTTTACCAATGACGTCTTAGTTACGTCTTTTCCTTTTATACAAACTGACTGTTCTACGTCTTCTGTCTCGTTCTTGTATCTTCCCTGACGATGTGATCATTGCACGAAAGTTCACTTGGGAACTCATCGTTTCATTTCCTTTATATATATATATATATATATATATATATATATATATATATGTATATATATATATATAAAACATATGCTTTTGCTCCCGAGAGCTGGCTGCTTGTGTGCCCCCACCACTAGTTAAACCACGGAATTCTCGGCAAGTTGTTGCGTCACATGATTATTGTGTGGCCATCGGCAACTTAAGGGTGTGCCGTTTTGAGAACTGCTGCTTTCCCTACATGTCGAAGCTTTGGAACTCTCTTCTTTCTCATGTCTTTCCCAATAACTATGACCTAGCTCATTTCAGGAGACATGTTTTTCACTTTCTCAAAAATTTGTAGATACTTTCCCTGTCTGTTTTCCCCCTTTCTTAATTCTCTCTATATTTCAATTAGTGCCCGGCCTTGATGTGGACTTTTGTCCATGACTGGAGCCTTCAACATAATATATATATATATATATATATATCATCCCTTGGGATAAGAGAAAAAGAAAACTGCCAACGTATTCCCTGCGTGTCGTAAGAGACTAAAAGGAATGGGAGCAGGGGCCTGGAAATCTTCTCCTCCTGTTTTACTTCCAAAAGAAGGAACAGAGAGGGGAACCAAGTGAAGATTTTTCTCTCTAAGGCTCAGTCATCTGTTCTTGACGCTACCTTGTTACAGCGGGAAATGGCGAATATGTTAAAAGTATATATATATATATATATATATATATATATATATATATATATATATATCCTAGTTTGGGCCAGGTGCCCATTTTATCGACCAACCCCTTAGGATGGATGAACAGCTGGATTGATGGTGGACCGATTTCTACAACCAGGATTCGGTCCTATGCGCTCGACCCTGGGCGGCCCGTGGATGCGTCACGGTCAGGAATGCTAATCTCTACACCACTGAAGTCCTTCTAAGTAGTTTCCCCGTTGTTCCTGCCTGAAGATCCAGCTTATTTGCCATCTTTCTATTTTTCACATTGTCAAACGATTCCTGGCAGTCAAATACAAACAATCCGCATAGACTCCTCCGTCTTCAGCAGAACTTACCCTCTCACAGAAATACAAGAGGTTCGTTACATATGTCTCCCTTTCCCTTGAAACCATACTGTCTCATTTAGGCAGTTTCTCCTCACCAGGAACTTATTTATTGGTCCATAAACACATCACTAAGTTACCCACGAACTGAGACTTTATGGTGGTCGGATGGTCCAAAACCTGGCCAAGGTTTATTATGGTCGTATGGTCTAAAATCTTCCCAAGGTGTAAACGTTCAGGTTGTGGCACCAACTTAGCCAGATAACTGTGCAGTTCACACCGTCCTCAAAAAATAAGAAAAAAGTGTTTTGCTGAACGTCGCTGCCCATGTCATTACGTGTGGCGAGTTATGTTTCGAAGTTAGGGTTTTCTTTACTCAAGATGTAATATATCTTACAGGTGAGCTCCGGTAAAGCACACATTCTTTAAAAAATTCTGAGTGTACAACAGTGAAATATCGTCTTGATTAGCAGACAGAAACATTAACACCGATCGTCCCGGAATGTCCGTCGATAGGCTTTCAGGTTAAGATAACCTTTCATACGCTTCTGCATCGCTGCCTCGAGAATCCTGATTTCCGTGAACCTTGTGAGGAACGACTCTTGAGGCGACGTTTCAGTGGTTGCATCAAATCGGTACTGTTGCCTGCTGTCGTGCTGGTGGGCGTCCAGCCTTGGGTTCGTCCTTGACACCTGCTGTATTGATCGGCTTATGTTTCCACTTTATTTTGAATGTCCTTGTTGAACTTAGTAGGAAAATTATGGCGTATTTCTTCCATTATCTTACCTGTGTGGGGTGTCTTATGATCTTTGGGGTTGACCACTGACCTTTGATCATTGTTGTATGTAGTTGCTGATGTTTGGTGTTAATCTGATATGAAAATGAAACAAATGATAAAGGGCGGGTTATGCAGCCTGCACATGATCCGATACACGAATCTGTGTAACACCCACGGCAACACCCAATATGCCCGGGAAGCTATTCCTTGATGATCAGCTCCAAACCCAGGTTCTGATGTCAGTGTGGCCGACCTACGCCCTCTGGCCCATGGGTAATCTAGGATACGCATCTGGAACAATGCTATTGCTCCAGCAAGGAGGATCAAACGTTATACCTGTTATATACATATCCATGCTTGTTATATACTATCAACACTCAACTCGATTTTGTATTCTATTTTCCATAACCTTTCTCTTCTCACCTTTACTGAGAACGCTAAATGCTAACCCTACCTCACGGGAAGCGCTAAACGGTAACACTGCCTCACGGGAAAATCTCGTATTTCGTACTCGTAAGTAGGAAAATATTCTCTTTCCCCCCCCCCCTCTCTCTCTCTCTCTCTCTCTCTCTCTCTCTCTGATTCATCAAGTAAGACATGTGAAAGTTTCACCATTATGGGTCACTGCCACCAGCCTGGTGATCTGCGTCACTACCATCAGCCTACATGGTGGCCACCAATGGAAACGGTAAAGGGGTTGGGGTAAACATCAAGGTTATTAAAACCAATTCGCTGATCAAAGAGAATTTTGGTTGTTTGTATTATGATCACTGTAAGAACATACTGATATGACTCAGTTATTGCAATAGATAAGTGGGATAGAGAAGTAACTTTTTAGTGGTAATGGATAACAAATTAGTGTAACTGACATCACTTGTGTACGGTAAGATGTTCATAGCGCTGGCCGCAGAATATCAGTTTGTCACCGTTTAATCATATCACATCGTCATTTACATTCCACCCATTGCGTCCTAAGAGATATATTGCGTCATATGGTCGACCAAATATTCCAGCGAAAAACAATTGTTTCCTTGTGCCCTTATGCGGAGGGTGTACAGGAACAGCCCCAGTCTGTCGGGGGAAATAGGCGAGTCAATTGTTTGTATTACAGACGTGAGCGTCACGTGGCCATTGATATTCACAATAGCCAGACTTAAAGCGGTTCCTACCTCAGGATGGCATCATGCATGACGTTTACATTTGGAGGAAGTTGTACAATAGTGTGGAAAACTGTAGGATATTGAAAGGTAATGTTAGGTACTTTGGGACTGTGTCGGTTAATTCCCAGTGCTTTAGAATTTTGTAATATATTGCTAGGTACTGTGAGATAGTGTAGGATTATACTAGATGCTATAGAATGTTGTAGGATAATGTAGATTACTGTTGCATGTTATTGTTGTTGTTATTGTGTGTGTGTGTGTGTGTGTGTGTGTGTGTGTGTAGAATATGTATACAGACACAGGAACTACATTTCTATTAAATTAGAAAAAAAAATTGATAGTAACTTTTTAAATGGGGAAAGTGATATTATATTCAATACTTCCGACAACAGAAGGAAAACTATCATGTGTGCTATAGAAAAATTGTTGCTTGACATCAGTATACTGATGTAAGTCTGGTTCCCTAACGTGGGCGGGAAGTATATTGTGGCTCAAGAGGGCCACTGTCTCCCTGGAGTCCACTGTACTTGATATGCCGCGGAGCTACTGCCATGGTCCTGCCTATTGGTTGGCAGGACCATTGCGCTACCACGAGGCTTCTTCTATGACCAGGAATACGGTGCTACATCACTGGCCTTCCAGCGAATTACTCTAAGGGAAGGTTCAGGTAAGGTAATGTTCGTAATATAATTTTGTAACATTTCCGTATACTTAATAGAAATCATGTATGTAATGTTTAAAAGACGTGGTTTTCGTTATATTATTCGCTTGATTTATCTGACGAGCTAATGTGAAGGAGCCATGTCCTTTTTAAATCGATAATCGTTGAGAGTTGTAACTGTGTTGTTGGAGACTGCAAGAGGTTTGTGCCTCTCCTCAGGCTCACTAAAAGCATCACGACATAATGTCTCACTTCCCAGTCCAGAACGAGCGCGGCTTCTATGATGGGCGACAACGAGTGATTGCGAGAGCTGGGCTCTACAAACTTTTCTATTTTAGCATTGGCTATTGGAATTCCTTTGATGGTAGTTCATGGGTGAAATACAGCTCCATTTGCAGTTGTATCTCTTAAGCGATCGAGGTATTCAGATCAGGAGGTATAGAGACTGAAGGTGTCGGCGGTAAGTTACCCCCTATAGTACGACGGTGTGGCCCTTGAACACGACGGTAAGTGAGGAATCCTCAGCAGTACCTTGGTCGTACTGGTCGACATGTAGGACGTGTGGGATGAGCAAGGGATATGTTAGTGAGATGTTTATGGTAAGGATGAGGACGGAAGAGTACCAGGGCTCAATTACCCTACCAGACAGGAAAGTATGGAAAATTTTTTGAACATGTTATATAAAATGCTGTCTGCTGGTTGTGTGAGCCTAATGGGATTTGACCGGTCTAGACCCCATTGCTCACCGATGTGAGACGAAGGGTATTCGATTACTTAAGTATTCGAACAGTCATTTTCCTATTAGGGGTAATCATAGCCGAGCGGGAGCGCCCCCGCTTGCCACGCTGGGGACTCGGGTTCGATCCTGGCTGTTCGAGGTTTACATGTTATATGGTAGTGCGCGTTCATATGCACTATTTCGTGATATATATATATATATATATATATATATA
>JAYMFT010288941.1:0-23919 GCA_038088735.1 Panulirus argus | reverse complement strand
TATATATATATATATATATATATATTTCTGGACAGGAGGAACGCGTCATTGACTCACCGAGTCCTGGGTTACGAAGGTCAAAGAGAATTAGGCGAGTCCGACCTGATCTCAATGCCACACTCGGACAATAGTGGTCTTGCTTTGGCCAACTTAGTGTATTTTGCGATGGACTCTGTATATTCCTATTTCACGTAAGATTGTTCTTCTCTATGTTTTCCATATCTCTTTATCCTTATTTTGTCTTAGATTAATAGCTTATTTTTTCCGTCATGACATTGTTTATTTGTATCGCTTATAGTGTTTTCCTTAACTTTTTTATGCTCAATGAACTGTGATTTGTTTCTTATATACATGTTTCCGTTTTGCCAATTCATAACTTTATCTTTATCTCCTTTTTGTTGATTCCTGATGATGCCTCTGTGAAGGTGAAAGCTTGATTGAAATAGGATGGATGATTTTAGGCAACTGATGTTTAAGCACCCACCTTATAACCTTATTGCTGCATAGAAAAGGTTGGAAACCAATGTTATAGCAGAACATTACTGAGAAAATTTGAGCACATTTATATTTTAGAGAGGGAGAGGAGGAGGGAGGGAGAAAGATAAAGCCCCAGAAAGAGGATGCTTGAAAATAGGAGGCAAGCAAGTGGCAGCGATTGACTGAAGGCGAAGATGGACATGCAAAAGATTAATACTATCGTACTGTTTACTCGTAAACCCAGGAAACGTTAGCCACTGAGGACCCGAAAGATGGAATATTTGTTCTAAGATTTCCTTCCCCTTGTCAGACGCCGTACTCAGTGCCATCGTTTGATGAGTATTTTTAAGTTACAAGCTGTGGTGGAGGGGGGACTCTAATCTTTCCGGTACCTAGGGTGGCTGTTTAAGGGAGCATCAGCCTTCAATGGGGCAGTGATCGGGGGTGTTTTCTAGGATGACTAGCTGGGGAGCACCAGGACTACTGCGTGGGGAATAAGTCTTCCCTGTTCTTGGGGTGGTTCTTCAAGATGAACTGTTCTTTCCTGCGTCTGGGGCGGTGGCATAGGGTGGTTGCCTAGAATAAGTAACGCAACTGTACCAGATGACTACCTTGGGTCGCTGTCTTGTGAAGAAACATCGCTTGAGGTATAAGTTATAGATGGTTGTCTCTGGGGAAAGTGATCTGCGCGGCCAACATTCTGACGTGTCTCATACCAAAAACTCTGTAGCACAAGCAGCAAAACGATGATCGTTCTTTTTAAGCCAGTGTAAAAGATATCGTCAATAGATTAAAAGATATTCAGACGCATGGAAAACCTTGCTTTCTACATTCACTGATATAAGGAAGAAATTACTGGTTAGAATGAGGTAATATTCAGTTTGATTCCAGAGAATCATCAGCGACTCCGGGCGACTGCCACTATCGTCCCACCTCCGAAGGGCTCTATACACATGTGGTCTTAGTATTATCCTTAACACCTGAAGAAAGTGATAAAGATTTTTCGGTCGGTAGATATAGGTTGACGTCGACGATCTTAATTACCCTGTCCGATGTTAGGCCCAAAACCCAACCAACTAATCGCTCCATCCACCCTCCGCATCCTGCTGCTACCCTCCCAATTCTCCCATCTCCCCCCTCCCCACCTTTTCATACTGCCACTACCCCCCATTACCCTAATACTACCACTACCCCACCTCTCTGACACCCACCACCTTCCCACCTCCTTCATTCTGCCATTACATTCCCACTTCTCTCACGTTGCCACCACCCTCACACTTCCTTTATACGACTGCTGCTTTCCTCTTAACTTCATACTGCTACCATCCTTCCACGGCCTTCCTGCTGGCACTACCCTCCCATCTTCCTCATACTGCTCCAGCCTTCCTGATCGTGCCACTATTCTCCCACCTTCCCTACTCTGCCACTAACCTCGTGCAGAGTGTCAATATCCTTCCATCTCCTACACAATATCCTTATCTACTCCACCGTACTCACACTGGCGCCATCCTCCACCTTCCACACATATCCTCCAGCTTAAGTGCAGTTTTTTAACCAACCACAGTCCCCAACATACCTCTAACTACTTACGTTCAGTCATCTTTGGCTACACAAAAGATTTTATCTTTCATTTGTATTATCTTATTGCAAAAATGATGGCTTCCTTTAGAACTCTTGTCATACCTCGACTGCTCTTTTCAAAAAGTAACTTGCAACTGGAAATGTTCCAAAGAAATGGAAATTTGCCAATGTAACGCATATACTTAAAATAGGCAATAAGCAAATCACTGGACGGGAATCATCGTCCAGTTACTTTAACGTGTGTAGTTGGTAAACTTACGGAAACCATCCATCTTTCAGGTAACGATTGTAAACCATTTAGAGGACTATCACTTACTTAACGATTCTCGACATGGTTTTCGACGAAATCGCCCATGCCTAACAAACCAGCTGGATTTCTTTTATGATATAATCAGTATTCATGATGAAATTAAAGCAGTTAATGTAATCTATTTAGAAATTCAAAAAGCATTTGATTAAAGATTACTAGCAAAAATAAAGTCACATGGTATCGATGGGGTTGTACTTTAATTGTCAGGAAATCTGCTGACTAGCTTTAAACAGTAGTGACTAAGGTTCATCTCTGAGGATGGTTAGACGTAATAAGCGGTTTGCCACAGGGATCATTCATAGGACCGCTTCTCTTTCTCATATATATTAATGATATTGATAATGGGCTGTAATGTAAGATATCGAAATTTGCAAACAATAGTAAGCTGTTATATGAATCTACAACATTCACTGAACATCTCAGCTTTAAACTGACATAGACAAACTGATGCCTTGGGCTCACAGGTGGTAGATGAATTTTGATGCTGATAAGTGTAAAGCTTTACAAATCGGTATTGAAAATGAAAAGCCATGATACATTACAAAATCTGTTGAGCTACAAAAGTGAGAAAAAAAGACTTGGGCATAATCATCTCTGGTGATCCAAAGTCAAGCAATAAGGAAAAACAAAATTCTTGGATTCATAAGTAGGGCTTTCGAATTCAAGTCTATACAACTCACTGGTATGTCCCATCTTGAATTCTGTGTTCAGTTTTAGTTACCCTACATGAGGGAAGACATAGACAGAAGGAAGCTACTAATATGATTCCCGGACTGAGAAACAAATCCTATGAGAGCCGGCTGTATGACTTAAATATGTCTAGCTTTGAAAAAGGAGAACGTTAAGAGGTAATCTAACACAGGTATTCGAAACCATTTAAAGCTTTCACAATCTCGATGTAACACGCCATTTAAGGACAGATTCGTCTGATTTCACTCATAATAATGGATGCAATCTAGTGGGTAAACATTTTACCCCGAATGATGTGAGGTCCTTTCTTTTTACAGGATCGTTAACAAATAGAATGATTTACCAATTACAGTAGTTCAAAACAGTACCATAGATACGTTTCAGCATAGACTTGATAAAAATTTCGCTTCAAAGCCACGACTGACAGTATTTGCGCCTCCTTAGCATATGAAGAATTTACAGACTTTTATCTTTGAAAAGTCTGCCAAACTAATCCATGACTTTCTTGTTTTCTTCCACTGTCACAGACAACGTAGTTAGGGCCCAATGGTCTGCTGCCTCTTCAGTTCATTTGTATTTGTATTCATTTAGATCAATTTTGTACCTTAGATTAACCGATGAATTTCCATTATCCTCTGTCTCCGGTAACACGGTCCCATCAGCTAAAAGCAACATTACCACTCGTCCTGGTGCTTGCTTATATGCCAGAGGTAAATAAGTTATTATTCATTCTGGTCGTACCTTTTACCCTTAAATTAACCGAAGCTTCAGGTTGGTGTAAACCTGAGTCCTCCTACAAACATATACTTACTCCACTCACCCTTCCCTGGGGTTCTCCTAACTCAGGCACACGGCTCTTCTCCCGCATACCCTGTGTGTCCTTTGTTGAGTCCTTTTTCAGTAAACAACTCTACAGCTTTTCATCATTTCTATTCCCATCACTAGAACGCCCCGTCCCCCATACTAAACCCTCAACTGCGACATTCCCCACATTCGCATTCAGATCACTTATCACCAGTAGCCGATCGCTCACATCAAAACTGCCAACACTTTCATTCACCTCTTCTCAAAATATTCGCCTCTCTTCCTTTCCTCTCGATTCCAGGTTAATAAGCGCTAATATCACTCATCCCTCGCAATCCACATTCGTTTTTACCTACACCAGTCTGGGGCTTTCTATATTTATACTCTCATACATTCCAACAACTCCCTCACCAGATGTACTACCCCTTCCTTAGCTCTCGCCCTCACATTAACCCCTGACTCAACTCCTAATACTTACTAAACAAAGGAATAAAACGAGATACGTAGTAATTCAAAGAGCAACAGACCACTGAGTTCTTTCGTAAATGGTTGTGATAGTTGAAGATATCAGAAACTCACAGAATATTGGGGCAAAAGCTAGAAGGCATAAAGAGAGAACGCCCTGCAAATTGCCATTTTTGCTATGGAGGCGCAGATAATGTAAGTCGTGGACTTGAAGTAAAGTATTTATCTAGTCTATTCTTAAACTTATCTATAGTATTGCTTTCAACCGCTCTACTTGGCAAATCGTTACGTATGCTAAAGATCCTGTTGAAGAAAAAGTACTTCACCTCACTCGAGGTAAATCGTTTGCCCACTAGTTTGTATCCATTACTACGAGTAAAATCAGACGAAACAAGTCTTAAGTAACTTGAGAGATCAAGATTATCAAAGCCTTTCATCATTTTCAATACTTGTATATAATCACCATTTCTCGAAGTTATGGATTCAGGTCTTTTAATCTCATCTTGCAGGATTTGCTTCTCAGTCCGGGAATCATCTTGGTAGCTCAACGTTGTATTCTTTCCATTTTGTCTATGTGTTTCTTCAGGTAAAGTGGCCAAAACTGAATACAATACTGAGGATGGGTACCACCCAGTGACATGAATTCGAAGACTCTATGAAACCAAGAATGGTGTTCGCTCTTTTCACTGCTTTTGTGTACTGCTTACTTTGTTTTAGGTCACCAGAGAGTATTACGCTCAAGTCTTTTAACTCATTTACCTTTCGAAGTTCAGCAAAATTCATACTGTAGCTTGCCTTTTCGCTTTTATCACCAATTTGTAAAACTTTGTACTTATACGTAGATGTTAAAATTCATTTGCCACTTATGAGTCCAGTTCATCAGTATGTCTGTGTCAATCTGAAGCTATGGACGTTCAAGTTCATTTGCAGATTCATTTCCCAGCTTAGGATCACCAGCGAATTTTGATATCTTGCAATGCAGCCCATTATCAACATCATTAGTATATATGAGAAAGAGAAACTGTCCCAGGACTGATCCTTGTGGCACTCCACTTGTTACGTCTAACCATTCTGAGGTTTGACCAATAATTACTAATCTTTGTTTACGGCCACTTAACTAATTTTCTATCCACTTAATCACAACCCCATCAATAACATGTAACTTAATTTTTGCTGGTAATCTTTGATACGGAACCTTATCGAAAGCTTTTTGAAAGTCTAGATTGATAACATCAGCTGCTTTACTTTCTTCATACATGTTGATTATATAAAAGAAATCAAGTAGATTTTTCAGACGAGCGATTTTGTCGAAAATCATGCTGAGATTCGTTTATTAAGTGGTGGTCCTCTGAATGGTTTACAATTCTATCTCAAATGATGGTTTTCATAGGTTTTCCAACTGCAGATGTTAAGCTAATATGAAGAAAATTTCCGGGTAGTGACTTGTTACCTTTTTTGAATATCAGTGTTACTCTGGCAAACTTCGATTCATCCGGAACTTTTCCTGTAGCAAGTGACTCACTGAAAAGGGCGATAAAGGGCTTAACTATCTCCTTTTTCGCCTCTTTCATTGTTCTCGCATAAAACTTATCAGGACCTGCCGTTTTATTTGTTTTCATTCCGATTATTGCTAAAAGTATGTTCTCGGGTTTTATGTCAATTTGCTGAAGGACATTCCCTTCTCTGATCAATGAAACTGGATTCGCGAAATGGGTTGTTTCTTCGATCGTAGATACAGATGCAAAAAACTCATTTAGTATTTTTGCCATGGCTTCGTTGCCTTGAACCAAGTCACCGTTTTCCGTAATCAATGGACCTACTAACTGGGTAATGACTCTCTTGCTTCTAACATAACTGTAAAACTCCTCAGAATTTCTTACACTATTTTCAGCAAAATACGCTTCGTAGGGACGTTTACTTTGTCGTATAACTCTTTACTTTATCTTGGCAAATTTAGTTTGAACACAGCGGAAAGGTGAAGAGTAAGGGACACTTAATCACATCTTCAAATTTCAGACTAAGTTTGGTGGCATCGGTAGCGATCAGTTGTACAGAGGGATGCAGAGATAGAACAAGAAGAGGCAATAACGTGAAGTTAAGCAATAAATATGTTAGAAAAGATGTAAGAAAGTAACTTATGATATTAATATGGTTGATGACTGGATTGAGCTGACTTATGAATTGCAAATGCTGATGGCTCTAATGAAATGGCTTTGATAAGGACATTCAGTAGCTATTGCTGTCTCAGATAAATGAGATATATAAAGATGCTCAGAAATGTGTCTGACAGTAGAAAATGCACAAGTGAGGGTACATGCAATGAAAAACGCCTTTCCCGTACCATACAAATAGGAAATCACTTGTTTCCTTTATCTAATCATTTTTGCCACAAAACCCCTTTCGAAGGAAGGTTCTTGGTGCTACCCAAGATCTCTCTCCAGGGGTTTCTACATATTCAAGCTACGATACTTCATGTAACTGGGAAATGACGGACTCGTCTGGATTGAGATCTGCTAATGATGCAGCCTCGTCAAGGGTGTCTTTTACTCGCGGTGTAAAATCGTACAGGTGATGTCCGATAACACTAATAGGTGACTATAGATAGGTAATTATGATTAAACACACACACACACACACACACACACACACTCACACACACACACACACACACACACACAGTGTAGTGGTCAGCATTGCTAACCATGAGTCATCACGGGCCAGCCCGGGGTCGGACCCGCTTGGGTTCTAATTCTGGGCATGGTAGTCGGCCCACACCCAACTCAGCTGTTCATGTTCTTCTCGGGGCAGGTCGATAAATGGGTACCTGGCTTCGGCTTGTGTGTGTGTGTGTGTGTGTGTATCTTTTTTATGTTGAAGGCTCCAGTCACGGACAAAAGTCCACAAAAGTACAAATATTTAAGGTTGAGACGGGGGAACACAAGTGTAAAACTCTCGCCTCGTAACACACAGAAAGTAATCACAAAAGCACACAATACACACCCAAAAATCTATAACAGAATTTTGAGACAAGCAATTACAGTCGGTTGTCAGTACCCATTAAGCTTCCTTTTGAGATCCTGGAAAGGGAGGCTGGGACCAAGGGGTCAGTGACCAGAGCTTTCTCCTCTCACAGAACGTCGCGCCGCTTGGTGACACGACTGGAAAACAGAGTAATGCCAGCCTTCATTATCTTTATTGCCAACTTATGCTTTTAAATGATACACATGATATAGAAATAGCAAGTACAATACTCACTGGCTAATCATGTTCTTAGGATATTGAGATACTGGTGGTTATCTATTATTCTTTGATTAATACACTTAATCACAGAATAGTATTGTTCTATGGTAAGCATATGGTAACTAAATTAAGGTTAATCATTTAGCCTGAAATACATGATGCTAAGGCTAATTTGGTAAGTCTGGTGAATTGGTAAAGGTAGAAAATATGCAATACTGATAGTTTCCTATGACCAAATGTTACAATTATACAGTTTGCTAAATATTATTGGCCACATGAATGTCTGCCTGCCATGATTCCTCTGGACAAGAAAAAAATACGTCTTAGGTATTATGAGACTTCTTATGCAGGAACAATCTCTGGATCATCAGTAGATATATATATCTGTGATATGGTAACTTTGATAACGAGGAAGAATTCAGATGGGTTATCCATTATATTCTGAAATGAAAGATGACAAACATAAAAACATACGAGGCATTTATGCCTGCCTTACTCTGTTAATGTATCTCTACACATGGGTAAGACATAGTAGGATAGTAGGATAAGGTAATAAGGTATTTTGGTATATACATATAACTGCTGATGAATAAAGAAAAAGGGATGGTATTATAGAGTTACATAGATACACAGACCAAACATACACAATGTCCAAGCTAGGTGGTCTGGCCTTGTGTACAGAGTTTCTGTCTCTAGATATATGTGCAATAAGCATGATCTTGAAATTAAACATAAGCTGGAGGTTCCATTTGGCCTTCGAATTAGTAAGCGAATTACATAATGGAAGCAATGTTGGAAAAGATATATGTTCTTTGACCCAACGGAGGAGCTCAGCCAGTGCATGAACTGGTTAGTAAAATAGTAAGTTTGATCCATTACTGCGTCTGAAATTATGGTAATAAGCAAAAACTCAGTGTTGCCTTGTTGTTTCTGTATTTTGCTGTCCAAATTCTGTTTTAACAGCATACATGACATGCTTGTTTTTAGTCAAACACTCAGTAGCATTTTCCATGCAAATCTTTAAAAGCGTGTCACATCCCATATCTGCGAGAAGGAATTTACAATCCCACTCATGGCAGTTTGGTCAGTTTCAGTAGCCAGTCAAAAGAGTCTCTAGTGTAGCCACCTATATAAAAAAGAATGATTTTTCACATCTACATCATACCCACTACGGGAACTAAATGAGTCTTAATCCTTTACCAATTCCAGCTGACGCTCCCATTAGCCTTCAGGAGGGTTGAACAATGTAATAAAGAGGACATTTCCTGACAGTACTTCCAGTTGATATCCCAGGTTGCTGAGCCTTCAGAACACATTCCATGGTAGTGGTAGTCGAGAGTTACCTCATCCTAGACTGCCGTTATTACCCCTAAACTTTTACCCTTAAAGCTCCATAACGGTCTGACCCAACTTCTTTATATCCCATTATAGCGTAAGGTATAACCATAGCGGATGTCACATGAAGGACAATGAAAAACATAAGTTTTCAAAATAAGAAAAATCAGTGTTTGTTAGCTGCATCTTCGGCATGTAAAGGCTGCTTTTACAGTCCTAACTAGAAGAGCATGGCTTCTGTTTCTCCATCAGGACAGGTAGCAGACTTTACATATCATTTAATACATAACAGTTTAACTACTTGGGAAGTTCATATTCACACTGTGTATATATGTTTGATTTATGATCACAATATTCACACTCCCAGAACGAAAGTCTAATCCACCATGGGGAGAAGGTACTGCCGAAGAACATCAAGACACTGTACCGCCTCCCCTTCCACCGACTGTTATAGTCTGAGACACATCTGGGTATCGTAGACCTAAGTCTGTAGACCCCAGTATCTTAATGCGGTCTACATGTGCCACACAGGAGTCTCCCATAACCCGACGCCTCAGCCCTAACTTATTCCCATACAGTTTCTCCACACTCTGGAATGACCCATGAACTTTCCACTGATGTTTCGTACTGGGTTCCGTTTGTCCTCACCCGAGAGTATGACCAACTGGTCCTCCTGAATTTGACGTCATCTTTGGCATCTTATGCTGAGAGCTAACGATACTAATGTTTATTATCTGAAGGCACTAAACGTTTGACCATACTGAAAATATCTTACTACTGCACAAGACATCACCATATACGATTTTCCTCTCATCCTTATACTTACAATTGCCCTGTGAAATGCGATGTTGAGTATCCACTGAGAAGTCCAAAACTTACTTGACTGCACAAAGAACATCAAGAATGGCCTCATCTTAAGTAATACTTTGAGGATCAGTTACCAGACGCATCGCATCAAACACCTTTCTCTTCATCATCTCTACATACTGCAACTGAGATTGTAACCAACATCACATTTTCTTAAGTGAATCCCACACAGTTTAACAAAAACTGCGATGATAGACTTTGATTCACTGTCAAAAAGAATGGCTCTAATGGTCATAGTGGACACAAGTGGCCAGTGATTTGATAGGTATAAGTACCAGCTCACAAAGGTAGATAAATAATCCATCATTGCTAGAAGACACTTACTTTCTTTTTAAGTCCCTGAAATTCCAAAAAGGATGTTCATGGGAACATTTTCCAAAGCCCATCGGGCACAAAGTAAGTCAAAATGGGAACCCATGCTGAAACTCGTCCCATATGAACAGCACACGAGTAACAATTACCAGAATATCCTTCACTTGTCTTAGCCATAACCGACCAGAGGCACTTAAACCTTGCTTGCTTGGTTGAAAGTCCCGTCTGTGGTGGATGTGTACTGCATGGAGCGTTATGCACCAGTTTTAACAAATCACGGGCAAGATCTTGTGATATCACCAACTCTAACACTTCTTTTTTCTTCTTAGACCACCCGGCTTCAGAACCGCACTTACATAAAAGACATTCAGTATAGCAGTGAGGAGGAGTCATTTCGCCGACAGAGTAACTGAAAAATGGAAGAGATCATCCTGTGATATAGTTAATGCAAAAAAAGAGTTCAGACATTTCAGAAAGACTGGACATCTATTTCGAAGAAATCGGGGCGTTCAATAAAATATATCTTCTTTGTAATAGCAGATAATTTCGATATAGACTAACATGTCTCTCTCTCTCTCATCTATTTCTCCTATACTTGTCCTCTTGTCACAGGATCTTTCATAGATAGTACCCTCTTACTGGGGTCTGACCAAACTTCTCCCTTGAAATACAACAGAACGGAGAGTACCTTAGGTTACGAAGCAGAGATTTTGCAATTTTCCCTACACAGTGACTATAATATTCTGACAGTATTAGGGCAACACTTTGGGACAATGCGTCCTTCAGACGCACAAAAGTGGGATTGTACTCTTGTATGGTCAAAGAACATGGATCTTCTCCATAAGTAACTTCATTATCGGGTCTTAGTCAATACAAGAAGCATTGGAACCTATACACCGAGTCTCTAAAGCGTTTGATATCCAAACAACCGCTGAAGCCTCCACTTCGGTTGTTGATGAAGCAGTCTCTTCCTTATACAGGGGTCGGTTTGGATATGTAATGGGTTATAACTTACCATTAATTCTCAGCATGAAGATAGAACCTTATTGAAAACATCTAGTACTGTCATAGCGAAAGGCTCTCTAGACTTTAGAAACCCGAGAGCCGTGGCAGAAGTTGAAACATATTTTAAGGTCTAAAAAGACTTTTGCTGAGCTTCATTCTACTTACATTCTTGGCCTTACTTAAGGAAATCCGGCTTATTTATCCTTACTAAGTTATGTTAGAACCACCCAAAGAACCCTACTAAGTTAATGAAGCCTCGGATATCAGTGATTGTCTTAGGAGTGGGAAATGTTGCAGCAGCCCTCATCTTGTCTTCACATTCGCAGTGATTTATACATTTTTTTTCCTATTTCTTAAGAAATCTGTATTTTGATAATATTGAGTTTGCGCTAATCGCTTGAGAGTCAATTCAGCATTCAAACTGTTGACTGTTTTCGACATCACACGAATGCTCTTCAAGGACACCGTCAGCAACCTTCGTCAACAAGCATGAAGTAATGACTTCTGCATATGAACAACGATAGCAAAAAGAGCTCCAAAGTCCAAACGACATCTTTATGATACCTTGATGACCTTTTGGGCCGAGAATGTGGTTATAGTCTTACTTTTGTTACCCACGTTCACTCTCTAGCATCCTTGTTTGAGGTCATTGCTGCTAAATGATAAATGCCTAAATAATTGCTCTTGCGTAAGGACTGCAATATATCAGTGAGGACCAGCAAACAAAATGTATTGTATATAGAGACTGCATTCAGTCATTGATAATTGATCACTCGACAAAATTAGCCTTTTACTTTAGGGATGCGGGACAATGGTTATTTCTGAGGGCTTACACTAAAATCAGCGTCATTTCTCGTGCAAGCTTGTCTCCAACCATGCAACAGGAGTGTGGCAAATGATTAGCATAAATCCATAAGGGCTTAGTATTCGTTTTCAAGTACTCAGTAAGGCTAGTATGGCCTTACTTTTCATGTGTTTACGCAGCAGGTGTCTATTAGCACAGTCCAGTCCAAACTTGTTTGCCAAATGTATCCCTTGTTACCTTCGTCTACCACTGAGTACCCCATGACTTATTAAACTCAATATTTGGAAGGACATTGCAAATTTTATTAAAAGCTGGCCTAATTCAAGTGCTGGACAATGATTCATTATTCAGTATACTAAAGGAAAAAGATTAACGAACTTACAGAAAATGCTTGAAAATTACTTGCAACTCAATGTGAAATGTGGGGGTTGATGTTTACTGATGACTTTTGCCATTCTGGGCTGTAGAGAGGCTACTGCAGTGATTAGGATTGTTTCCAGAATTGCATTTAGGTTGTTTCTCTGTTGTGTCTTAATAACACTCATTTCAGAAAAAAGATGCTTCACAAAGGTAGGTAGACCCAAAGGCCAGAAGGTTTTCCAAAGCCTTCTTTCCTACGTCACGGTGCTCCCTCTTCATACAGCCCCAAAGCCGTGTGAGGATTCAGCTTTCAAACATCAGTCTGAGGCCACGGTTTGAGCTCACATCTAACAGTGCTTCTTGAAGGCAAATAGGAAGCTTCTTCATATTATTTTCAGATAGGAGGAATGGACTTCTAACCCAATCTAGCTGTAGAGATCTCTCATATATGTCAGGAAAGTGACATTGAAAAGTACAGATAAGGTTGGTTAAATGTTCCACAACAACTGGTTTCACAGTCTCTCTCTCATCATTGTTGCTGGAAGCATAAGTATCTGCCCAAGGGAAACATGTAATATTTCCCCCTGAGCATATATCTCCTTCCACAACTCTATTTTCTTTTGAAAACCACCAACTTTATCATGTAATTTGAGAATATTTATATCATTGCCCTGCAGAGACAAATTTAACTTATCTAATTAGCTAAGTGTGTCTGCAAGATATGCCAGCTGTGCAAACCAAGTAGCGTTTTCAAAAAATGTGGCAAAAGGATATCCATCTTCTGATAAAAAGGAGCCTACCTGATCTCGCAACTCGAACAACCTGGCAAGTACCCTCCCTCTCGACAGCCAGCGCACCTCTGCGTGCAGTAATAGCTCTGTGTGCTCAGACCCTATGCTTTCGTACAGTCTGTGAAACAAGCGTGGAACTAAGTGGCCTTGACTTTGTAAGTTGATTACTTGGACACCATCACTCAATATCCCATGCAACTCTGAACTCATTTTTTTGGATGCTAATTAATATCTGTGAATGATGCAATGAGTCCACTACACATCAGGATTTTCCTTCTTAATCCATGCAACGAGTCCCTTCACACTCCCAGTCATGGATGCAGCAGCGTCTGTACATACGATAATGCAAGATTTCCAACTAAGCCCTTGTTCAGAGAAGAACAGATTAATGACATTGAAATGGCTTCCCTCGTTTTGTGTTCTATTTTTACAAAAAAGTACATGTTCATTTATATCATCTCCATCAAGGGATCTCACAAATTAGACACGTTGAGCTTGTCCACTGACGTCAGTTTATTCGTCAGGTTGAAGTGAAAAAGACTGGCTTATTTTCAGCTTATTCACAACTTCATCAATAACATCTGTACTCATTTCATTTACCCTTCGATGAATAGTTTGGTGTGACAAAGGAGCGGCCTTTAGTTGGCCAGCTGCCTTCTGATCTGGCATTTTATTTTCAGCCATGGTAGCTGCAACTGGCAATATCAGTTCTTCATCTTTATCTATTTTCAATGGCTTTTTAGCTTTAGCAACTAATGAAGATACAACAAAGGATGCTTCCAGAGCTTTGCTTTATGTTGTGGAGGCTCTCTTAATAGTTGTCTGGGAACATCAAAATGAGAAAGTTTCCTTTTGAAAAGCTCTGCCGGTTTACCAACATGACGCTGATGTTTTGTGTTAGGTGACGTTGGAGGTGGGCTGGTTTCATACTACTGTTGGCCAACCTCTCCCCACTAAAGAAGCACAGAGCTTCCAGAGGATCAGACTTCGTAGAAGTAAATCCAAAATGCACATAATCTTCCTTGTATTGCCGAAATTTAGGCAGATCTGTTTTCTTTTTTCTCACAGCTGCTTGATTTCCTTCACTTGCATTACTGCTGCGGCTGCTACAGCTATCACGCTTTAACTATCTATCCATATTTCTTGCTGTTAAAGAAACAACTGTGTCTGAAAGCTTACATGTGAATATGAAAAAGAGATGTTCATACTTTCACTACTAAGACGAAACTGAGCAATTGTGACTCGAGCGAGGCGTTCAGCACTGTTCCCGTACTCGTCCTGTCCCGTTCCCTCTCCCTCCCCGCTACTCCCATCACCCCTCAGTTTCTTTACTCGTTCATATCATTTCTTACTCCGTTCTCTTGTCATTTACTTAAGTTGTAAACTGCGTAAGTGTTGTGGTTATTTGATTATTCCACATCCATATACAATCACTCGTGCACACATACACATGCTCTGTAAAGTTCCTGATCCAAAATGCCATATGACCTGAATGTGGTACAGTTTGAAAAAAAAATCTTTATCTTCTCACGTACTCCTTTGAACAGTGCTGCGTACCCCAGGAGTACACGTACCGCAGTTTGGACAGCACTGCATTGTCACATAAGCCAAACAGCTCACCTCTTGTCTTGGGATGATTTACTGTAATATGTTGTGTTTGTCAAGCAGATTATCAGAAGCAACAGAACACATTCCAGTCTGCTCGCCAGGTGCAAAAACATGTAGCAAAGGCAAGAGCTATGTTTTTACTCACTTAAAGATCTCCAGTGTAATCTACTTAAGTTTGATGTATCATTTGCGTCTATTACACACAGAAATAACACTTATGTTGTCTTTGTAAGTGTATATACCAGAGTCAGTCAAGACTCCTCATACTCTACAAGAATCAGGGATGGAGAAAATAGTTACACCTGATCGATTACTTGACAATGAGAGTCTTACGGGTATGAGAGAAGTGCCAACATTACAAGCCTCATTGCAAAACTGGAGTATCACTGTTCTGAATCCCTGACAGTCGTCATCGTTTGATTTAGCCTTGTATATGGGTGGTGTCCACTTGGTTATGCCCTGCTTTGTTTTAACCTGTTGGTTGATGTTCCCATCTTTCATGCTCATTCTCCTTAAAGATATCGTCCTCGCCATCTAAGCGAGCTATATAACTGTCTACCGTTCCATAAGATCTACTTTTCGTCAATTCTCGGTTAGAAATAGAAAAATATCGTGGAGCATCATGCATCACTTCCTTGGCATTAGTGGTCGATGGTGGTATGACATCACTGAAGCAGAGAGGTCTGTCACATTTACGCTTCCTAAATCCAGGGTGATAGCTCTCCTTACGTTCACAGAGTTCCAGTAACACCGTCCTGGTCTGTCCCTGTAGGTCTATGGTCCCTGTCGATGCTAATCCCTGAACTGTCAAGGATATTTGACTTAACGATGTTTTCCGGACGTCCTGTGTTTAGTAAAAGGAAGAATGCCGTCTTTCAAGGTTCCAGACGGGTTAGGCCCATTTCGCCTGATGGATGGTTTTCCCCGTGACGGTTGCTGTTATTATTTTCTCACTTGGAGGGTTACCCAGGAAACCATAAAGAGGACTATGACAATAAATCGAGGTATGCACACCCGATATTATAGAAGACGGCTGTGGGTGACAGACTGGGGCTCGGCACGAGCCTTTCCCAGGACGACTGGAACTTAGATGTGTTGACACGACCCAATTACGAATGGGGTAACAGGAAGAGTTCCTCCATCCAGCAGATATATGCCCTATTGCAGGCATCTGTTATATGCCACACCGACTCCTTGTTTTGGGATTTTGACGTCCATTCTATCTATTCTTACTCTCTGAGGAAGCGCTTGTTCGGTGGGAGGGTAACTCCAAGCCTGAGCCACTACGATGAGGAAAGTTGAACAGTCTAACTGACTCAAGACTATGGTTGCCGGTTCTTGTTTACTCACCTTCTATATGCACTTATATATGATAGGCGTTAATCTCAAAGGGATGTTGCTGCCCTGTTAGTTTGTGCAGCTCTTTACATCTACAGGTATACAGAGAACTATAGCATCCAGACTGATGAGTCTGGCTACAGCCTTATTAGTGATGTAATCACCTGGATCTCTCCAGTCATGAGAATTTCTAAGTGTTCTTAACTGGTCCATAGAACTCTCAGTTTTACCCGCAAGCTGCATAAGAATTTCGCTTGCATTAGAATAAATGGGTCATCGTCTTTTACACGCAGATAAACCATCCTAAAAAGCCGATGGAAATACTTTTAGTCTGTTGTCTTTCAGTTTGTAGATTTTGTGATTATTCTGCTTCCCCTTGATAGATAAACTTGATTTTCTGACTTCTTGACTCTTCAGGCGAATGTCTTCCTCCGGAGTCAGATGAAGCGAAGCCTTAGAGTCAATCTGTGACTCATATGTGAAAACCGTTTCAAAAACACACGAGAATGACCCACGTCTGTTAATTTGGGCATGTTAACAAACTGTGTGTATATTGTACTGAAAGTGATGGGAAGCGCGTAATTTGGTGTTTGATGAAGATGTTAAGATATCAGGGGGTCGAGGAGGAAGGCTGTATCTCTCAGACGTAACCGAGTCTTCTCTCAGGGTACAGAAACACTTGTTCCCCGAGAAAGTTGATAATGAGCCCAAATCTTAGATCTAGCTACTATTTCGTCATTTTCATCCATTAATAATACATATACAAGCACGAACACTCGTAGGAGCAACCAATACATCAAAATCATCTCATAGGTAATCAAAAGTAATCACAATATATTAAAAAAGATGGTTAGATATCACTAAGTAATCAGCAAAATAAATCACTATAACTGTGGCACTATTACAACTTAGTTAATTGAAATATGCAACATTGTCACAATATTATCGAATCATGAAAATATCCCTCTTGGTTGTATCCTACGTAAGGTCACAAGGAAGCTGTAGTGTTTTGCAATATCTCTTGTACGGGGAGTCCTTCCCAAAGTTGTATGTCCTACTGCAGACGATAAGCTGTGACAGATACTACGTCACCATGGACTTCGCAGCAAATCGCTCGAGCCATCACCAATCATTCGGTGACGAATCATACCTTGGCAGTCGTTTCCCATCTTATATCTCTTGCCTTAGACAAAGGTATAGAGATGGCGAAGTTACAGCTCCCCGGCAACATGTCATACTTCCTTGATATCTGGTTATCCATATACTAACAAAGCACAGGTGTTCTCAGTGGCTGGTAGTTGCGGTGGGGCAACTGATGTCAATCCTGACATCACACGCCTAGGGCCGTCTGAAGAGGTGGCGAGCTTCGCCAGCAAACTCTGTACGATGGAGCTACACTGGAGCCGTAAGGATGGTACACGCCGGGGGGTTAAGCACAACCAAGGTAAGAATACATATCTCACCTGTATACCAGGAGCAGCCAGCGTTTTCAATGTTAATTGCGCTAGAGTTGTCTGGGATTCTACTATACACCAAAGTTAATCACCCGCATTAGTGGTGGCTGTTCATCTAACAGTTCACACCCGGATAATTCGCTTACTGTTTATGGTGGACGTGGCCAGTTGGGTAAACGGGACACAATGATAGAGTTTATGTTTGTCCTTAATCAATCCTGAGAGCTGTTAAACAAAATAAGAAACTCTGAGTGTGGGGCACTACAATAGAGCCTGTTATCTATGGAATCTCCGGTTCTCTTAATTGCATGCTGCTCCACCAGGCGAACTCTAACAATCCTTATTATCAGTTTTGGTTCAGCGTTTATTTACTGAGCTACATCTAGCAACATGGTGAGGGAATCTGTAAAGAGAGACTGTGTGGTGAGAGATGATGGGGGAGAGAGACAGTTTCGTGAGGGGGGGGGGGTGTCAGGTGAGATACTACGCGGTTAGGAGAGGCTGGGAAAAGGGATGTCTGGTGAGGACAAGTAGGGAGAGAGACTGTGTAGTGGGTGAAGATGGAGAGAGAGAGAGAGAGAGAGAGAGAGAGAGAGGAAGTCTGGTGAGGAGGGGAGGTGGAAATGGAGATTGTTAAGTGAAAGGACGTAGGGATAGAGGGTATCCTGTGAGGGGGTAGTGGGGAAAGAAACTGTAGTAAGGGAGGTGGAGCGGCAAGAGGTACTCTTGGGTAAAGGGAAGTGGAGGGAGAGGTTCTGGTGAAGGGAGGTAGGGAGAGAGACTGGTAAGGAGAGGTGCGAAGAGTGGCTGTGGTGAGGCTTGGTGAGGAGCAACGGTGAGGTGGGGAGACTAGAGACTATGTAATGAGTGGAGGTGAGGGGAGAGGAACTGTATGGTTGAAGGAAATGAGGAAGGAGAATGTGCGGTGAGGGGAGGCGAGTGGAGAGAGTGTGCCAGACGAGGGGAGGTTGGGAGAGACAGCGTTTGATTAGGCGAGATGGATAGCTCTGGTCTCTTGCGAGGGGAGTGTCATAATGTCATATGACTCAGTATTCTCTCTTATTTGTTGCTGGAGAGAGGTAGGAAGGAAGTTATAGTGTACAGATGTGGTGTAGGTTTTGCTGAAGTGTGTGGGTGGTTTGCTGGATACGCCTATTTTGTGCCTTATTTATGTACCCCCACAAGCTGTGTGTGTGTGTGTGTGTGTGTGTGTGTGTGTGTGTGTGTGTGTATGTGTGTGTGTGTGTGTTTGTGTGTAGTGTTGTTTGCTGGTTTAAAAAAGGAGTTTGCAATGCCAAGCTTAGCAAGTGGAGGACTGGAGCCTCTATTAGTGGTTTGAGGCTCCTTGGCTACCAAGTAGGTTCCAATAACAAAATAGATATAGATATGACAAACGAAGGCATGGACACAAGTAAGTCGGTATTCAAGATCACGCCAGAAGCACTACCTCTGCAACGCATGTTGAAGCCACAGAGGATGCAAAATAGGGCTGTTCGATTCGTCACAAGCGAGAAGTTCTCCTATATCGGAAACACCGAAGAATAACACAGACGAAAAAAAAATCAAACCAATTAGAATATACCTAAGAGAAGTAACACAGAAAATATAGCAAAGACTAGAAAACAATAATGACACAACCTACAGGCATATCCGAGACCTTGCCATCAGTACAAACACAGAACACCCTTGGTTCCTTCGAAAGCCTCAAGGCATCGAAGTACACAGTGAACAATGCTTAGCTTAGTTTGGTTAATATCCTTTTCTCTCTAAACTAACTCGATACAGCGTCACCACATTCACACCCAATGTCTGCCGTGGATACACAGATAAGGCAGTGAAGACACGTCCCCACCAGACCTTGATATAACTTACACCAGTACACCTGCACCATACAACAATATGGTCTTAAAATCTCTTCCATCTCAAAATTCCACCTTCCCCTGTCTAACCTCTTCTTCTTTTTCTAAGCATCCTATTAAAACAAGAATCAATGTTGCTGTCGAGTTCTTCGATGTGATTATAGATTATGTCTTCGGTGTCGACTGGTTTTCGCTATATTTTGTGCTGTTCTTAAGCATGTACCAGATGGTTTTTAGTCTTTGATGTTTAGTATTTTCGATTTATAAGTATTTCCCATTTGTGACTAACCACAGAGCCAGATCTGGTCTGCAGCCTCTGCAGCTTCAGTATGCATGACCAAGAGGCGACATGTGTGGTAATAGGAAGTAGATAAACGTGGGAAACCTTATAGAACTTACCAGGTGTAAATTTTCCTTCTCTGGTTGGTGCCAGAATCCGTAAAGACAATACAGGGCTGTTCACCTTGTACGATTCTCCTGTTAAGTATATTCTGCTGTCAAGCTTTGTAATGTTCTTGTGTGGTCTAGGACTTTACGTATTTCTGTAGCACATTATCCTGTTACCCTCTGTTGTTAAGCCACTGTTACACTCTGATGTTATGCCCAAATGCTCCAGTCACTTTTGAAGCTGTTGAGTCTGAAAGCCTCTGTCTGACTGTACTGGGTGAGTATATTTGGGGTAACTGATGTATGATAGATGTCGTCTAAGTAAAAGATGTCTATGCTCATATTCCTTACCGGAGGGGAATTGTCTATTGGTGACAGGACGCTGCCATGGCAGACCTCGTACAGTAAGGGATATTTTGGATTTTTTTGTATGACTGTCTGGTGTTCTTGGACGCAGTCTGTGGCGCGTGTGTGTGACGAACATCGCCTTCCACTTATCTCCCTCGTACAGGTTATTTTCTCTTCTTTTCTTTCCTCAACTGTTTCCTTGTTTGTCTGGTGTTGTTACTTCTCTTGGTCACTGATTAGTCTTGTCTCCTTTTCCTGGCACTCCTCCACCCCTCTGGCACTTACTCCCTTCCCACTTCTAGTCCTTATACACTCACCCTCTCATGGACACCCCAACTCATCTTTTCTTCCACAGACATTAAGAGGAACATCCTGCCTCCTCTCCTCCATCTTCTCCTCCTTCCTACTTTTCTCTACAGGCACTACTCGCCCTCATACGACTTCTCTTCCCCTAGACATTTCACCTTCCCCTCCTTTTCCTCTTCCACCTCTGACTACCCATCGTTCCTCCTATCCCCGACCAGGACCTCTCTCTCGCCTACTCGTCCTCTCCAGGCAAGCCCTCCCAGACAGCTTTCTGTCACGTTAAGTATTTTGAAAATGCTTAGCAAGTTTTCTGAGAAATTTTTGTCCCAGTAACCTTGGGAAGGTAACCAGATTATTATGTATGAGACTCGCGTTGGCCAGGGAGTGACGGGAGACGGGAAGCTGACATACACCATTGGTGTTGGCCAAACAGTAGCGAGAGACGGGAGACTGACATACACCACAGGTGTTGGCCAGACAGTGACGGGAGACGGGAGGTCGACATACACCATTGGTCTTGGCCAGAAAGTGACGGGAGACGGGAGGCTGACATACACCACTGGTGTTGGCCAAGCAGTGACGGCAGACGGGAGGCTGACATACATCGATGGTCTTGGCCAGACACTGACGGCAGACGGGAGGCTGACATACACCACTGGTCTTGGCCAGACAGTGAAGGGAGACGAGAGGCTGACATACACCACTGGTGTTGGCCAAACAGTGACGTCAGACAGGAGGCCGACATACAACACTGGTCTTGGCCTGACAGTGAAGGGAGACGGGAGGCTGACATACACCACTGGACTCGGCCAAACAGTGACGGGAGACGGGAGGCTGACATACAACACTGGTCTAAGCCAAACAGTGACGGGAGACGGGAGGCTGACATACAACACTGGTCTTGGTCAGAGAGTGACAGGAGACGTGAGGCTGACATATACTACTGGTCTTGGCCAAACAGTGACAGCAGACGGGAGGCTGACATACACAACTGGTGCTGGCCAGACAGTGACGGGAGACGGGAGGCTGACATACACAACTGGTGCTGGCCAGACAGTGACGGGAGACGGGAGGCTGACTTACACCACTGGTCTTGGCCAAACAGTGACGGGAGACGGGAGGCTGACAGAGACCACTGGTCTTGGCCAGACAGTGACGGGAGACGGGAGGCTGACATACACAACTTCTGTTGGCCAGACAGTGACGGGAGACGGGAGGCTGACTTACACCACTGGTCTTGGCCAGACAGTGACGGGAGACGGGAGGCTGACATACACCAATGATTTTGGCCAGACAGTGACGGGAGACGGGAGGCTGACATACACCACTGGTCTTGGCTAGACAGTGACGAGAGACGGGAGGCTGACATACACCACTGGTGTTGGCCAACCCCTAGGGGTGGATAAACAGCTGGATTGACTAACCCTAACACAAAGCTGGGTATTCAGCACCACGTAGGAGTATTTTCTTGCGCCTGTGACCCGAACTTCATGTGTTGAGCATAGGCACTTAGTGTGGTACCTGGCCTCGGAAACAAAATATTGCCGACCATCCTTAAGTAAATGGTCTCTCAAATCGCCGACTATCCTGAAGCAATGTGTCTCTCAAGCAATATACACCTGACTCTTCTGAAGTGACTGGCATTACAAGCAAATTTTCGCATGTATTCAGGAAAATTATCTAAGACTGAGAATGAAACAGCTGTCCTTCATAAAGGAAGTGAGCTTCCAAAGGGAACGCATCTAACCATCTTCAATTGACTCATTCCACAAACTAAGCATATCTCATCATTTTCATGGCACTGATTTATCAAATAATCTATAGTCAATCACTTTCCATCACTCTCATGTGCAGACCAAATTGAAGACAACGTTTTTATTGGCAGCTATATTCAGGTCCGCGGGATTTCCATGAATATTAAATTCCCACTCTACCCGGGGGACGCTACCGTGGGAGATGCTATTGTGTGTGTGTGTGTGTGTGTGTGTGTGTGTGCGTGTGTTAGTGTGTGTGACGGTAGGTGAGTCTAGATAGATAGGTATATAGGTATGTGTATGTAGGCTCATGTATATATGTGAGTGTAATTGTGACTTTGCATATGTCTCCCTATAAGTTATTATTAATCACCGTTTTTTTTTTTTTTTTTTAGCATTCAGCTTGTTTCGTAGAGCCAAATATTCTAAACGTTCGCAACAGCTCTCGTCAGCTTCCCAACCTTTCCCGAACCTTTATTTCAGGGATTTCCCTATCCTACTTACTTAGATCTTCTCTGAAACTTCCCAAAATTTTGAAAACTTCGGCAGAACAATCCCGAAATTTAATTCTTCCCCAAAACCCCACGAGTTTCTTGAAACTCTCAAAACCTCCTGTTGGTAGCCTTTGTTGATGGCCTGGTAAAGTCTTGTTGACGGGCTTATCAGGTCCTGGTTGTAGGTGAATCAGATCACGGTGGTGGGGCTATCAGCTCTTGATGGTGGGCTTGTCAGGTCCAGGTACTGGGCTTATCCGGTCTTCGTGGTGGGCTTTATCAGTTCCTGGTGGGGGGGCTTGTCAGGTCTAAGTAGTGAGCTCATCAGGTCCTGGTGGTGGACACGCCAGGCCCTGGCACGGGACAAACCGAGGTAAAAAACTTGCATCTCGTCGCCTTAACATCCAGTGCGTGCCAGTGAAGGTCAACATGATATGCCAATAACAGTCAGGTCAAGTAGGCCCAGTGCTAAATCCGGTCTATTTTCCAAAAGGGTTGCTTCAGTTCGTCGCGGCGGTAATTAGAAGGTACTGTCTGTTCGCCAGTCACATCGTCAGGAGCTGGTACGAAAGACCTGTCATAAACGAACGTCTTAAGGCACCCTGACCTCACTGCGAGCAGCTTGAGAAATAGGCAATACATGATCCGATTATCTGCGGTGCTTCTTATGACAGTTACCGATGCTCGGGCAATGGCCTAGGGAGGTTCCTAAAACGTGGAAATTCTTCACTGTCGCTCGATGTGTGAAGGCATTCCCTTAAGGACATTTATCCACCTCGGCGCCGTGCCCATCCTACACTTTTTAGGAATCAACCAGCCAGACTCATCCTTGTTACATAGTAGCTACTATTGGCAGGTAAACCAAGTCCTGTTTGGATGGCTATTTATGTTTCGCGTATAACTGGCAGCACTCGTGTTGACTTTCAATTTAACAAATTGCCGTTGTGCATATTTGATGAGTACTAGCGTGTGTGTCATGATTTAATATTTCATGTGGGTCCCTCGAGCGTAGCTGGGTTTCAAGCCAGGTGATAATGTCATGCATCCCTTGCTGCCACTTTAGTGTATGGCCAAGAGTAAAGCAGCGGATTATCGCCTTCATCTGTTGTGTGTCTTAGTCTGAAGAGTACATTTATAAATGACGTAAAAAGATGTACATGAATAGGTAGGTTTACACACACACACACACACACACATACACACACACACACATACACACATACACACACACACACACACATACACACACATGTATTTATCTATCTATCTATCTATCTATCTATCTATCTATCTATCTATCTATCTATCTATCTATCTATCTATCTATCT
>JAYMFT010288930.1:0-10387 GCA_038088735.1 Panulirus argus | reverse complement strand
ATATATATATATATATATATATATATATATATATATATATATATATATATATATATATATATATATATAAAGTACAATCGCCTTCGTGGTGAGTTTAGCGTTACTGACTACTGACTCCTCTGTCGACGACGAGCACCGCACAGCTCATCCAGCAATTCATCCTCCCTCTAGTTAGTAGACATAAATGAGTAACCAACTTGGGTTGCGGGTAAGACAGGCAGCTGTACTTGAGTTATAACCCAGCGGTGTCCAAGTCCTGGGGACATGGCACTTTACAGACACACCAGTGAGACCTACCAAAGGTTGGCACTTTACCTTTTATAAGTAACTGATTACTGAAAACTTCTGATCAAATTCTGACATCACTTATCGTCCACTTACATATCCAAATCTTCCGTGCGACTACCGAACCAATTTCAACCAATCTCGGCAGGGATGTCCCCGAGGTGGCCCATAATCAAATGGTGTTTGATGACACTTTCTTACTGTCAAAAGATGGCTGCCGTCACTAGAAATAGTGAGTCCATTATCTTTTTAATTACATCCTTCTCCTATGAAGCTGCGGGGCCAGCTTCAAATAGAAGTATGCCCTGTGTCTCCAGCCACCATCATGTTTGCTTACTTACGCTAAATATTAAGAATGCTTCACATCTTCGTTTTCTGTCGGAAGTGTCTCATTGATTTCAACTGTACCTAAAGAATTATGTTTTATTCAAGATTATATGATATATGAATTTTTGTTAGAGTCATAGTCTTTTTTTTATGATTTTGCACATTAGGCCTATTTAGTCTAAAAATGATATATGTAGTACCAAATCTTCTGAGCCGCTTTGAGGTAAACTTTGCAGAAACTCTCCAATTATGTGGTGCCTTTTCTATGCTGAGTGTGATAACCCCGAGCGCCATCCAATATGGCCGCTGTTACTAAAAATGTGGAAAAACCTAGATAAAACTGTTCTGTGGCAGATTTTCCTCAAATCTGAACTGTATTTATCATGACAATGATCTGCTTAATATATATTACTATTGTTCTGTGAAAAATATAGCTTTTTTTTATGGAATATTCAGTTTTTTCTGTGAAATACATAGTTTTTCTGTGAACTGTATAGAATTATGCTGTGAAATATATAGTTTTTCGAGAAATTATAGTTTTTTCCGTGAAACATAAAGTTTTCTGCTGGGAAATATATATCTTTTTCTGAGAAATGTACATTTCTTCTGTTACATATGTAGTTATGTAGTTATTTTTGGATTATGCAAACTGGTCACATTTCATCACACACCCACAAAGAAAGTCACCAAATAGGTCGGCAGATTTACAGGCAAGTGAGCGACACTGGCTCGTAAGAGACTCTCGTCTACTGCCAGAAACCACTGGGGAAAAAGAATCCTCTTCATCAGCTCATGGCCAGGCTGAGGCTGGGTAAGGTAAGGTAAGGCAGGGATAGGCTGGGTCTGGGCAAGGTATATTAAGATAGGAAGGGATAAGTGAGGTTGGGTAAGGGAAAGTAAGGATAGGCTGGGGCTAGGTGACATAAAGTAAGGTAGGGACAAGCAGCTTTGGGTAAGGTAATGTAGGTAGGGATCCACGTGGATGCCTGGACAGGCGGGAGGTAGCTAGTGATGCAGGAGAGGGCGCAGCAAGCGCTTGGGGAGCGTTATATTGAATCATTGACCTGCGGGGGAGAGTATGGTCTTGCGCAGCCTCTCTTGCGCCCAACTCTCGCGTTAGCACTGCTAACCATGACTCAGCACGGGCCCCGCATGGGTTAGAACCCTGGGCGCGACAATCGGCCTGCTGTCAATCCCAGCCGTTCATCCTCCCTTCGGGGATGGTCCGTAGATAGGTACCCGCCTACTTTTGACAGGGAGAACCTCTAATTAGTCTTTCTTCGCTCATCCTCTCTAAACGTCCGAACAGTTTCAGCACATCCTGCTCGGCACTCTCAGCCAGGCTGAGCTGCCTTCCCCACTTTGCCCTAACGTCGTCTCCTAACTCGATCAATCCTCCTCACACCACATGTTGTCCTCAGGCACCCCATTTCCAACACGCCAGCCCCCTTCTTTTGCATTCGAGACCCAAGACTCACATCCATACAACACTGGTGGGGACGACTGCACTCCGCAGCAAACATGCAGTCCCTTGGCCTAGAGGACGATGACCTCTTCCCCCAGCAGGCTCCTCAACAACACCCGGGACCTTCGCCCCGTCCTCCGTCCTGTGACTCACTCCACCCCTCATGGTTCCACCCCTGTAAAAAGCCCCACCACTTTAGTTACGTACATTACCGTCACCCCATATGCATTCCTGATACTTTTCCACGGCGCTTCTCTGTTGATTTTATCATGTGGGATTTCTCCCGATCCATAAAGGACATGTACAAGTAACGCACGCCTCTCTCTCTCTCTCTCTCTCTCTCTCTCTCTCTCTCTCTCTCTCTCTCTCTCTCTCTCTCTAAGCAGTTCTCATACGTTTTGTGTGAAATAAACACTTGTTCCACACATCCTCTACCTCTCCGGGAAACACACTGCTCCTCGCTCGTCAGCTGCTCTGTGCGTGCCACAATCTTCACAGTCACCACTCTCCCATATACCTTTACCAGGTATGTTAAAACAGACTCACGCCTCTGCAATTCGAAACATTCATTTTGGGTTCTCCTTCTCTCTATGCCAAGGCGCTAGACATGCACTCCTTCAGTCCTAAAGCCTCTCACTTCGGGCCATATATATATATATCGAAGAGCGTGACTGCTTAATTACATTTTACACTGTCACCCTTCTTCCTTGAAAGATTCGACATCAGTTCCGTCCGCTCCTGACGCTTTCCCATTGTGTATTTTAGGAAAGGTTTTCGCCAACTCTTCCCCCACCACTCCATTCGCCATGACCCACTCTGCGTCCCACGTCATCCGAAACGCACCACATCCGTCGTCCCAATCATCTGACACACATGCAAGTAGTTCTACAAAATACCCCACGTCCTTTTTAAGTCTTCTTTGCCAGTTACTCCTTCCTAATATCCTCTTATCTCACTGTCTTCTGTAGTAGAACTATTGTTGTCTTTCACACTATTTACCTCCTTTCCCTCCAAAAAAAGAAAGAAATATTTCATCACTACAGTTGGGTTAGCCGTGAGCCGACTATCCTGTCCAGGGTTCGAACCCTGGTCCGCCAGCCCCACCAACAACACACACAGTCTGTGTCAACAAGGATGTTGTGGCGGTTGCAAGTTGTGACGCTGCGTCGGGGTAAGTTACAACTGGGTGTTGACCACTTCATGGGGACGGTGTATGGGCCATGATAATGGCAATGCATTAAGGCTGTACTGAGGGCGTACAGGAGTTCCATACGGGAGACAAGCGTCCCTGCTCAGGGCCTCGTGTTGCAGTGGACGGCTCGTGCGCGATACGGTTCTCACGGTGTGTGTGGGCCGGTCGGCGGCGCTGCTCCCTGACACTTGAGCAACATACAGGTACCAGCATTACGTAAGGACGGCCCAAGCCAGCTGCAGATTCTCGAACGTGTAAGCGGAGTTAAAAATTTTCCTGAACTCTGTCGTACGCGAAGCAAATGTCGTTGGTGTGGCCATAGGACGATCGTGGATAAACTGACTGTGCGTGTTCGAGGGGCGTCATTGCCCTGGGACCTTCAGCACAGCCCACGCTGCTGGCCCTGTGGCAACTCTCTCCAAAATGTTATGCAATGGTGTAGGTGGTAGAGCTTAGGGGGTTGTATTTATAGAGCGCCTCACTCGCACAGAATCATGGTGAAAGGGACACCCTCTTTAATGTCTTACAGGGTGTGTGGGTCCTAAGATGAGACCGTTCGTGAATGGGTCAGGTAACTGGTCGTAGTGTATTGACCACTAATGGCGTTCCCATTTGTACCATCGAGGGCGACCCCATTTTGTCAGACTGTAGCTCCAGTTTTCTAAACATCGCGTATGATGTCTTAACCCACCTTCCAGACAAGCGAGGAGTGTGGGATCTGTCTGTGAGTCTGTACAGGCAACGAAGCGTAGAGGAATGAAACTAGAGTTGTTGAGAATAGCACCCTCAATAAAGTAACATTCCGTATAAACGATTCACATACAATATCGTCATCATTGATATACATCCGAATGAACATGGACCCTGGAAATATCCACCGCTGACGATACGAAATTGACCACTTATGAGAAAGACAAATTGTGTTCAGTGTCCTGCCGTACCTAGTCTAATGGTGTCCCAAGCGCAACGAAGTGTACAATCTTTCGTTAAAGACAATCATTACGGTTAGTTTAACATTTCATCTCAGTAATGGATGGAATCTGAGTATTATGCACTTGGTATCCCAGTGCAAAGATACCAGTTTGAACTGGTACCAATGAAGAGCAAGACCATGGCCCCAAGTACGTTACCAGCCTGGTCCATCAACATAAGATTCGTAAAACTAAAAGAAAAGCAGGAGAGGTCTTCATCAAGGATGGTCAGCAGGCGAAGTCTCCATTAAACGGTCCTTTTCTTCTGCTGCATTTAAGGGGACTATATCTTTTTTCAGTAGTGTTAAGGCCAGACCACCTCGCTTGGATCCTGGGGTCTGTGTGGTCGGTGTGTCTAATGCAGTTCCTCTTTCCCCAGAGGGCCGCTGCAAACCGTTCAGTCTGAGAGGAGGTGTTGAAGTGGTTGGCTAGGCTATTTGTATTCGCCAGATGACACACGAGGCAGAGGCGTGCAGATGGGTGGGAGGGGGGGGGAGTTCGGAGGGAGGCACACTTCCCGGGGTTTTTTAAACCCTAGAGATCCATGTAGCAGGTGTAAGTTATCTTGGTCGAAGTCCTTTCCCATACATGACCCGGAGGAAATCTGTCAGGCTTCATCCCCATATACCACTCGAGATGTTCCCCGTTATCCACTGGGGTCCTCCTGCAGGAGACGGACGGTATCCCGGTGCTTGTGTCAGGGGTTGTGTGCGGAAGATACGTGGCCGTGTCAGCATCGACATCATCTCTCCTCGGATGATCTTTCGCTCTGTTAACAGCGAGCGTCTTCGCCGAGATCCCCACGTGGACAAGACTCCAGTGAGAGGATGTAGTTTTACCCCACCACCTGTAGTGTGGAAACCAAAGGGCGAGTCAGTTTAGCAAGGGAAGCAATTAAGACCACTCTCATCATCTGACTCCGCCTGTTTGTGGCTACATCGCGAGTGGAAAGCCACCTTCGGCAAGGCTATAAAACATCGTCTGTTGACGAGAGAGAGAGAGAGTTCAGTCTCCTCGAAGAACTGCTACTGAAAGTAGCGTAGCCCTAGAGCTGCAGGAGCTCCTGGGAAAAGTGACCCTGGGTAAAAGTAGGACTCCTCTCAAGAAACTGTAGGGTAATTGTAGATAGATAGATAACTGAGGCAGGGCTCGGGAGAGCCGCATAAGAGTAACGCCGAAAGGAACGGGCATAGGTGTAAATATTTGCTGGCGGATCCAGCGAGGGCGGTGGTGATGGCAACATGACTGACTTCAGTACATGACTTCCCACCTGACACCCGAGGGGCTATTTATCACCAGTTAGAGGAGCTGAAAACAACGCCATACAATCGTTCAAGAATAGACTCGACAAATGCGTCGCTTCCGACCATCGACCGACATTATTGGCACGTCCTTAGTTATATATAAAGTTTACAGCTATTTCTCTTGAAGTTATCTGTTGGCTCTCCTGCTCGTACCGCACTGATCTGCTTCTCATATCTTCTACTGTCACAAACGGACTCCAAATGACCTAGTAGTCTATTTTTCCTTTTTATAATGACAGATATGCCATGGGAAAAACGTGTTCTAGTCATGGCCAGATCGGGTGAAAGGAATGTTGGGTAAGAAAAAGAATCATGAAGTTAATCTTGAAGATTAAAAGTTGAAAGGAAGATGTTTTAAAGAAGTAGGTATCGCAATGGTCCATCCTCGTGTGGCTCGTCTGCACACAGAAGTTATAGGAAGCAATGGCCAGACACGTGTCACGGGTCCAAGTCTTTATAACACACAGCTCACGTAAGCAGTGGCCAAAACAAAGATACCTTAAGAGAGCAGTGACCGTAAGTGATGCTGTTTACTTTCGAACGCCGATGGAAGAGGTAGATGATAAGGCTAAACCACAAAGAACTGAAGTGGAGCGAGGAATGAGTTCGTCTTGTCACTGTACTTACCACCCCATAAGCTCCGGCTTAGACAGGACGTCGCAGGCACTCGATAAACATGAACGTATGAATGATAAATGCACAGGTGAGTGTAAGGCATGTTACAGAGGTGGGCAGAGGGCCCCTTATATCCATTACATAGATGCAGTCACAATACAGAATGGGTCAGGATCCATTTACGTAGGCAAAAGAGTTACCATGCGAGTCAGGCTTTGGAGATGGGCTGAGAAGGTCCCTTGTGTTCAGTCCATGACTGAGTCTACTGATGGACTTGCCTGACTATCCTTCCCCCTCCCTCCTCGTTCCTTGCACCAGTGCAAGGTGGAACCCGCGTGCTGCGTCAGGAGGAGCTGAAGTAAGGCCGTAGAGAGCCAGGTGGCTCTGCGCAGGTGGCATGTGTCTGGGAACTCAAGAAGGCGAGACTGGAACCGGAAAGTTGGGTAGCGTGACTAGTGTGTTCCTTGGACGCTATGGTGTGGTGTTACGCCCTGACCACACCAGACGATCCAGTCCTTTCGCACGTGCTGCAGAGAGGCGTGAGCAGCGTCCAGGTAAGAGGGACGCATGTGTTCAGCAGTTGCCCGGCGCGCTGTGGAATATGTACAATGCACATTAAATCATGACACTTGCAGATATGACATAGTTATATTACGTTCATGGCATTGTCATCATCGCTCGCATCTCACTGACCCGTTGCTACATTCAGTAAAAGTATCATTATCACACATTTTTCTGGCCCCGTCACACCCACACACACTAATTCCCGGCAATAATGTTAAACCATCTTCCCAAAACGAAGAGAAATCTTACAGTCAGCCCCATAGTGGAAATGATTGCCTCCGTGGGACAGTGGCTATGAATCCGCCTTCGTGGGTTTGAATCTCAATCTAGAGAGCCGGCTAACAGTCAGCCTAAGGCCTCCTTCCCCCTCATAACAGATGGTCGAAAATTGAGTGTCTGGCGTAAACTGACATATATATGAAAACACTTTTGAAAGAACAAATGACGTACGTGCATTCCGTCGCTCAATACATATTCTTTATAACTTTTAGCCTTTCCCACCTTAAGTTAACATCCTAAAGTCCTAAAAGGAGTGTGCGTCTGAGCTGGCACAAATACTTGCTCGCCTATGTAGCCTCTGTCCAAATACCTAGAATTTTCCTTCCGTTTAGAAGCACGCCTTGGTGCAGCCCATCCCTAAGAAAGGAGACCGTTCTTACATTTCTAACTATCGTCTCATTGTTTTCAGTTCTAGTATCTTCAAAGTCTTTGAAACTCTACCTAACTCTCACTTTCCAGACACTTAGAATTCCATTCCCTTCTTTTGGATCACCAGTATGGATTTCGCCGTGATAGGTCTACTAGTGATCTCTCCTATGTGACTCATTTCTGGTCCTCCTCTCTCATGGATTTTGGTGAAATTTTTGTCGCAGCCATGGCTTCCTCTCTGGTCGCTCCATTGCAGCAGCTGTTGAGTTACCTCTGCCTCCTATCCTATCGACAGAGGTGGTGGTCCTCAGAGTTCTGGCTTATCACCTTCTCTATTTCTTCTTTCAGTGAATTATCTAACCCTATTCATTTCGATGCTGATGATTCTGCTTTACCACACCCCCTCCAACACTGGCATTCCTTACACGACCGAGCCACCTCACGCCATATGTCGTCCTCAGTTATTTAACTTCCAATAAATCCACTTTACTCCTTTCTCTCTATTCAGGGCAGAAGACTCTCAACCATTCAACACCTTCAAATGCTTTCATCGCTTTTACTTGCAGACGCTGACCTCTCCTTCCACACGCACCTTAATGCACTGAAGACCTTAGCCATCGCGCCTTCTTTTCACCCTGTGGCTCCCCTCATCCCCCGTCATTCTATTTTCTGCCAGTCTCACCCCGGGTACCTAAGAGAATCCACTTCCTCCACATCCTCCTCAGTAAAACTTGCACTTCGAGCATCCTGTTTCACCCTCTTTCTGCACCTTATTCCCCTACTTTTTTTCACATTTACTTACAACTTTCTCCTTTCACATATTCTCCCAAACTTTTTTCACCAGCTTCTATAGTTACCCTCTGGAGTCTGGCACCAGAATAGTGTCATCTGCAAACAAACTGATTCACCTCACATGCCCCTCCACCCGGAGTACACAGCAGACTCGTCCTTCTCTTCAAGACTCTCGCATTTACCTCCTTCACCACCACCACCACAGGTTGAACAGCCATGGTGACACCAAACTTACTTAACGCAGACTCACCTACACTATGAACCACTCAGTCTCCTCCTTTCCTACTCGGACACATGCCTTGCTAAAGACGTGGGTCACGCAATCTTCAGCTCTCTTGGACCCACATTGCCCCCTGTCCAGGCAGATGTTCTGTGTATGCCCTTTCACTGACCACTCACTCAAACAATTCACCATATATATTCAAACGTTTCTATTTGTCAGCCTTTCCGTTATACAAGAGCATTATAAACGCGTTCTGCCAGTCCTGAGACACATCACTTTTGGCCATACATGCGTTTAGTATATAGATATCAGTAATGTCCGATACAGTTTTAGTGGTTCTCTTCTCCTAAAACTGTATAAGCCAGCAATGTAAGCATTTATGACTGCAACTGAAACGTTGCGTGTGCGCTTCAACCCTCCTTCTGCTGTTTACAATCGTTCACCTCAGTAGATTTATACCAAGCGTGGGAGGAACGTTTGTTGGTGTGGACCGAGCCACTGCAGAGTTTTCCCCCCGCTTGTGTAACGAGAAAACGTGCTGTAAAGATAAGAACGCCAAATGCAAGCTTTCGGTTCTATGTCAAGCCAATGTCCAAGGATCCTTGATAATGGCTTCTTCGAAGGCTTGAAGCTTCTTCTCTTAATTCGTTCCGGCGAGTTTTGCCATAGCATTGGTTTCTGTGCTTATATCTGTTACTACAAGACTTGCCTGTATATAAATTGCTCCGGCAGCTTGCATCAGGTCGTGCATCGCATTTCTGAATCTGCTGTTAGGGGAAGTGGGTCAAAGAAGACAGATGCACCATACCGTCTGATGCAGCCAGTCAGTCAAATTCGAGAAGCAACCATCGACCTGGACTCCCCCGCCCACCTGGTACGATACCCTACGTAAACTCCCTGACCTCTCGCAAATGTCTAGAGGAAAGGGTCACGGAAAAGGGACGTGATTGCTGCTTGGGAGCTTGGCATCACTACCTCCCCGAACAACGCGCTTATGCATCATACAAAAGATCCTACAGCCGCACCCCTGTCTACTGCCTACTAAGATGTCCCCACACACAACGCTTCCGTGACACTTGCTCGAACACCACTCCACGACCCCTTGACGGAGACACGATGACCCGCCCCGTACTGGCCAGACATTATGTAAATAGTATTGATGTTGTGTTGAAGGAATATCCTAATTTCCTCAGGCTTTAATAAGCCCCTTTTTATATTTATATGTACTCGCGACACTTGCCAGATGCTTTTGTTAACATTTTACATGGATTTCTAGTGACAGCACAAGAATCCCGATTCCTCTGTCAAGGAATAAATTGAGACCAATGGTAAGTGGAGTGGACAACGCATCATCACACCCTAGTGAGGTCTCCCTTAAGATATCTCATATGTGCCACCTCGTCTCATCATGTAAGGGGCAAGCAAGAGGAAAAGATCGCAGAGAGCCAAAGAGAAAATGAGAGATGTCATAGACATGATAAATGAATTAAAATGAATAGGCAGTTGAAACTTGGGCCAATTCGCCGAATGGAAATTTGGACAAATTCGTTCATGGAAAGACTGGCAACCAAGGGGCCAACAGAAAACGATATTGGTGTCAAAGAAAATGGCCAGACCCTTGGAGCGTTGGGAGGCGGAGTGATCGACTCTGGGGACCTTATCGAGCAGAATGTGCCATGACCTTGTTAGGTGAGGGTCAGGCGAGAAGGTCAAGTAAGAAATGTCATCACCAGAGACAGGCGTTCGGGTCATGATAGGGTCAGGTGACCACAGGCAAGGGTCAGGTCATGATTTAGCTCACAAACTTGTAAATGTTAACAAATCTTCTGATTACAAAAGGACGTAATTTGTACATGTCCAGACTGATCTTGAGATTGTTAGTAAAGTTTTGTTTGATAATGCTAGATTTTATGAAATTTCTATCAATATATATATATATATATATATATATATATATATATATATATATATATATATATATATATATATATTTTTATTTTT
>JAYMFT010288919.1:0-10387 GCA_038088735.1 Panulirus argus | reverse complement strand
AACAACCACTCAGCCATTGATGGGACGAAACTTCTTAATGTGGATATGCTGACATCTTCTCAAGGGTCCCGCCAGCTCATTGATGTCACAGCTTCACAACCCTGAAGTCATTAATTCAAAACCCTGAAGTAGTTCCCGGACAACCATGATATAGCGCCTTCACAACCCTGATATAATCTACTCACAGCCATGTCATAATTTTCCCACAACCCTGAAACAATTCCTTCATAACCCTGTGATAACTTGTTCATAATTCGGGTCCAGAAACGCTGGGGTACGCGCCTTGGCCTCATCTCCGTGAGGGGGGGGGGAGGTTATGAGGTCAGGTGTGAGGAAAGGTCAGGTCAGGCCTCCAGAGGGGCGATGGGAAGCCGAGGAATGAGGTCAGGTGGCTGTGAGGAGTTAATATGACGAACCGATGTTCGCGTGACTGCGTGTGTGATGGAGAGGGAGTCCTTCACTCGTGTTGCCCCGTCTCTTCACCTGGTATATGTGTACAGAGTATTTGTATACACACACACACACACACACACACACCATCCTAAGTCAGGAACATACCTGTTTATTGACCATCTCCGAGGGAAGGTTGAGCACCTGGGTTGGCTGTGGGCTGACTGCCCCACCCAGGAATCGAACCCTGGCGGGCTAGTGCGTGAAACATGATCAACGAAGCTGTGTGTGTGTGTGTGTGTGTGTGTGTGTGTGTGTGTGTGTGTGTGTGCATCCTCTAGGACATTCATATCCCATTGTAGTCATTCATATTCCTATCCAGCCATCCCAAAGCACTTCAGATAATCCCTAGCTCTAACCAGGCAACCCTATCCACTTCTTCTGTAATAATCCCAATTTCTCTTCAGTCATTCCTATTCCGGCAGATGTGTCCTACTCTCCTGTATACTCAACCAGGACTGACCCTCTCACTCCCACTCTCTCTCCTTTAACTTTCCCTCCACTCACCTCTGAGAGAGAAAGAGAGAGAGAGAGAGAGAGAGAGAGAGAGAGAGAGAGAGAGAGAGAGAGAGAGAGAGAGAGAGACTAGAGCACTGCCTGAGTTGCTTTGCTGCTGTGCAGGCTATCAAAATCAATCACTACACCTACCCATTCCCAAGTTCTAACATATAAATCTTCATAAAAAAACGTGACTGTGTTTTGCTCTACAAGAGGAAGGGGGTATCTCTTTAAATGAGGCGCTCTTGGAGAATAGCCACTGCACTAGTATCTGAATAAGAGAAGCTTTGGGGAATTGCATCAATATATTTCTAAATGCGAGTGATTTTTGGTGAAGATAGGTTTTTCTAGTCTTGATTTCAACTAAGAGTTCCTCACCTCTAACTGTAGAATGTCAGTCAACTGCAACAAGCTTTCCAGTGATCCATTTCTTGGTTGCTGCTTCCACTTTGAGAAAAAACTTTCATATCTACAATCTACAGCATATACAATAAAACTTTAGATATTCACACCAATAAATGTTGAATTTTTTTCAACTGTCTTTCTTTGTAAATCTTTAAATGCCTGCACCCCAGAATATCTTTCATGGTGTGAAAGATAAGTTTGTAATGGAGCAACTGTAGAAATCTATCAATCTATATCTCTGATGTCCATTCACTTTGGGAACTCCCATCAATGGGGTGGCCTTGGCAAAAAAGTCTCTCCATTTATCCTTATCATTATATGCATACTTCTATCATTTCCCTCCCTCCAGTAATCTTCCACTCCATTTCCCCAAGTCATGGGTGGTCTTCTCTCAAAACAACCTTTTTTCTTTTTTTTTATGTTGAAGGCTCCAGTCATGGACAAAAGTCCACTTCATACAGACTCATTGCATTCTTTCCACATGCCCAAACCACCTCAAAGTATTACGTTTCACACATTCTACTAATCCATAATTCATTTCTTTTGCATTCCCTGCCATACCAAATCTTTCATATACCTCCTCATTTCTTTCTTAATTCCACCTAGTCATACCACAGGCTCCATTCAAACAGCTCATTTCCACAGCTTGGACTCTTGACCACTATGACTTGTTCCATGCCCATGTTTCAGCTGCACAGGTCAGGGGTAGGAGGACTATGCTGTCCCTTCATCCTTTCTTCACTTCCATACTTAACATTTCCACCCTTCACTTTTCTATTAAGGAACTGAATAGGAATCACTTAAGCTATTTAGCTAATTACTTCCCAATCAGTTCTTGTTTATCTGGTGATCTGCAATGGCCTAAGAAGATAAACTATCATGTTTCAATAAGTGTCAACTGATATGTAACATGCTTTGATTTCAGTACTCTGCATCATAAACAGCCGCTACCTGCCTTTATAGTTATCAATCTTCACTTTCAAGTAATGCTTTCAATGTCCCCTGAAAAGAGGTAGTATAGTAAAATAAGCATCTTAAGGTTTTGTTTGGGCTGAAAGAGAAATAATAAAGCTTCATCACAGGTAACAAACTAAAGAAATTGTTAAGACCAACAATTCCTGTGGCAATCTTACCATAAACTGCCCAGAAAAAAAAAAATTACGTAATGGTAAATGACAAAGAACTTCTTTCCGTATGGCAATAACAAACATCTGGCAGGGTTAAAGTACTAAAACTCCTACCACAGAGAGTTATACATACTGCATTTTCTCAAGATCCAATAAGTATACAGTAGCTAGTTTGAATAGTGTAAATAATATATAGCTATGTTTATACTATTTATACTACAACTCCTACCATATAGAGTTATACATATTGCATTTTGTCAAGATCCAATAGGTAAACAGTATTTTGTTTGAGAAAAAATAATTTATAGCCATGTTATTATTGTCTAAAACTCATATTTTAACTTTTCTCGTACTTGCAAATATCAAAACAAGCAATACATCTAAATGCAGACCATATCACATAAGGTTTTGCTACAGCTGAAAAATGAAATGATCTAATCTTTTCAAAAAGATCAGAAACAAACAATGAAACTGGGAGCTTACTTTTGATTATTTCAACATAAGTATAATAAGCAAAGAATTCCTTGTAATTTTAATTAGTCATGGTTGAGTTGGTTCATTCTGTTGGGTAACTGAACAAAAATCCTACAGGTCAATTTATTGGGCAATGTAGATAGATTATTCTATTGTATAGCTCAGCTAAATGTAATTAGTACAATGATATAATTCTAATCAATATCAACAATGTACCTTACATTTGTTGCATCCCTCAATTAAAGTTTAAACAGACCATTAGTGGTACACAATGAAGTTAGAATAGTAATATGCTGACTCATGCAGGATGACACATCTTAATGTGAAAATTCAACATTTCTATTTTCTTTCTTGACTCCAAATATCTGAGTAATTCTACATATGAAAGGCATAACAATTCTAGCATTACTCTCAAGAAAAGTCATATCATTGGATTTGTTCAGTTAACAGAACTATACTCTAAATATAAGGATCACTTACAGAAATATTAAGTTGATTTGATTTGCATTTTTGGGGGGAATTCATATTGCATTTGCAATACAAAATAAAATAAATCACAACGTGCTGTGATCTATTAGTTAAAAAGTTGCATATTCATCTTGCAATTTTTTGTTATTCTCATCCTAAGAACTTCATGTACTGTACTATGACACCATCATCACAATTATCAAGTGCTTTTGCAAAGTCAGTGTAAAATCATATCAGCATTCTGTTTGTTCTCCAGAATTTCAACAACCTTATTACAGTAGTCAAGCAAATGTGAGAGGACAGATCTCCCCGCTCAAAGACCATGCTGTCCTGGACGATGCTAATTGTTTGATAACATAAAATTCAGTCAGTTTGCCTCTTAGGACTCTCTCAAAGATTTTCATAATGTGCTATGTTTGTGGTGGCAGTCGGTATCTTTCAGGGACTGCTTTGCTTACACCTCTGTGGAGGGGGGTGATGCGAACCAGTTTCGAACTTGGTGATGATGCCAAAATCAGGGGTTTCTAACCTTTTTAGGGTGATGGTCTAATATATCTTATCTTGAAGAACTTGTAGCCCATTTCTTATTCTGTCAACCAGTACAATATGTATATTATGATTTAAGCTTCATAAACACAAAATCTATTTTAGTTCTAATAACAGAAAACAAAACACTTTCATAAACAAATTGCAATAATGAACACAATTATTAACACCATGGAAAAAGAAAGACATGCTAATATTGATCATACACTGAACGTATGACAACTCCCATGACCACCCAGGAAATTTACTATGGCCCACAAGTAAGGAACCGCAAGAAGTGTTCTGCATTTCTTTAGGAAGAATGAGTTCCATGAGTCCTGTCCCGGGGCAGAGGGCATGAGCAAGCTCTCAATGGCCCTCTCAGAATCCTGTAGTAAGGTGGTAATATCTGCTATGTCTAAGACAGAAGGGTTACTGTTTAGGAAAAAGTCTGTTGGGTTGTTTACCATTTTAAATGGGTTTTGGCTCAGTCAACTTCAATTCAATTTGCATTTTAGAATCTTCCTTATCTCCCAGTAGTCATCTGTAAAAGTACCCTCTTTTGTTTCTGGAGGAACAGCAGAATTTGTGGTTCTCAATTTGCAATTTGTAAATGAGTATAAGTAATTTGGATTATTTCTTGTTTCATCAATAGATATTCCCTCTTCTTCCTTTTTCTGCAATTCATATGATGTTTTGAGTTTATGGTCTGTGTCCAACTTCATTTGTAGGTTTTCTTCCCTTTACTGGGTAGGCTGCAGCTTTTTAAGAAGATATGTAATCATATTTTGCCTTCTGTAGAATGCTCTTCTTTCCTGTTCTACCCTAGACCTTTGCCTTTGCTTCATGTTGTTATACATGTTGCATATTTGGAATACCGAAGTGGTCATGACTTTATCCTCCCCTGTTATAGTACTCTGCATGGTTTCCCACTGTGTCGAGACACCTGATTACATTTTTCCATTCTATCAGCTTACTATAAAAACTGAAATTGCTCAATATACCTCCATGGTTATGTGCATTTTGCACAGATGGTTTAGCCTTCAAACTTGTTTTTACTTTAATTAGGTTACGATCAAAATACAGGGCTTTGGTGATGGTTACTTCACATACTAGGTCCACATGACCTACAAAGTTTGTCTTAAGCATTATATCTTTTGGTTTGCTTTGTTTACTGCCAAAACTAATCACATAGTGTGAATAACCTTTTTTTTCTTTCCAGCTGTTCGTCTGAGCTTTCTCCAGTGTTGGTAGCTTCAGCTACAAAATGCTATGTTCCTCCCTATCTCCATTTCAAAAATGGTAGGTTGAAGTCCTTAACGACTGGGTTTCAAGGAGGTCAAAACATGATTCTATGTCCATATCTGTTTGTAAATTCTTGTGGTTTTGCTCATGATGGACAATAGGATACTCAATGATCAGGTTATGGTTTTCAAGATTGACAAGCATTGCTTCTAATACATCATTTAACGAGTTTAGAGACAACTGTTATGAGAGTATCTATCTTATACAGTTCAACTCTTCTACATAAGAGTCCTGGCACATTTGCATTGGTTGTAATATCAGATCCACCCTTTTTTAGTACCACGGTAGATAAGTGGAAGAATATTCATTACTTTAAAGGCCTTCAGTTGAATACTCTTACAAATTACCATCAACTTGGTTTCATGTGTTCTGCAGCATTGCTGCAGCCAAAAATTGTTACTCTATCTTTGGAATCCTTACCCCCAGATGGAGACTCCTCAATTCTTGGGCAAGGGTTTTTCGTGGCATAAGACACCATTACAGGGCAGATTCATCAGCATTATACACTTATTCTGGGGCTAAGTTTTCCACTGCCACTAACTGTGCAAATTCATCCACAAACTATGTCACAGGTAAGCATCTCCCCAGAAATGCTTACACCTTCATTATGTTGAAGCTTAAATCACTTTATAATTGCACTGCATAATTCTGTACTCCTGGCACCTTTCAAAGTTTTCTGAAACTAAACTTTTCAGGCTTTCATTTCCAGCTGAAAAATTTTAAATCTGGTCCAACCTTATAGTACTCCACAGTGTTTACGGAAGTTCTTTTATCTTATTTTCTCAGTAACATCATCTTCTCAAGCATCGATAATGATTTATGTTTATGCTTATTAGCACTAGCATCATCTTCTACACCTCTTGGTCTCTTGGATGACACCCTGAAGGGCTAAAATACAGCTAAATATAAGAAATTAACAGAATCATTAATTAGCTCAGCCACAGCGTAAACAGATTTTGGCACCTTGGCGCTGCTAACATGCTAACAGCACCACCCTGGTGGCAGATCCACAAACTAATGGCGGCAGATTCAAAACGTGCCGGACCATGGGAGTTGCCGGACCACAGAGCGCCGGCTTAGAGAGGTACAACCCATACTATATTCATATGGTCTATCTAACTATCTATATCTCTGATGCCCGTTCCTATTGGAATTCCCTCAAAGGAATGGCCACGGCAATAGAGTCTCCATAATTAGTGAACTCCGCTGCTGCTTCTTAGCCTTAAGTGCCTCACTCTTAACAGGCCACTAGCAGAGGGCAACTCTAGAGCAGTGTTTGCTGAGGCTCCAACCTAATGTTCCTACTGACTACTTCTATCTATTGCTCCTTCCAATGACTTCTACCTAATGCACCTGCCTAAATGTTCCTACCTACTACTTCTATCTACTGCTCATACCATTTTGCCCAATGGCAGGGCTATCACTGCAAGAAAATCTAGAGTTATGAAGAATGAGCTGTGTGAGTTAAGTGTTGTCAAGTGCTACGTATGACAAGGAGAGACTGTACGTTGTTCATATGGTCTTTAACGTATAAAAAAATGTAAAAACTAATAGTTACATGCTTAGACACTATTGTTCTAACACTTGTTAGCTGAGGCTGTAAACGGTGAGGAATAGAAATACATTTAATCAAATTTGTAAATCATCTAAAAGCAAGGAATTATGTACTATACCACCAATCACATGGTGTAATCATATATACTTCGCAGTCTTATGTATATGCCTATATTTGTTCTTGAAAAAGAAACCATTTATGCATATCTTATCCCACAGTTTTTCTTTCCTTGACCCAACTCACTATGATGTAAAGAAAAAAATGAAGGCCATGAGAGACCAGTCTTCTGCAGGTATGTATTTCTATAACCATATCCATGTTTTGAATCAAAATAATAACTACGTAGTCAGTTCCTAAAACTAGTTTTGGGGTCTCCTTAAACCCTGAAATACAGTTAAAAACACGAAGAAATACAAACTAAATACAGAAGAGTCAGGGGAATACAACTGTAACGGCATAACACATGACGAAGGCATTTCACTTTCTGTCTGCTTTTTCAGAATGTTAATGGATGATCATGCTGAATGCATATCAAAGTGCCATTTTGGAAAGCTTAGCCGCAACCACCTGGCATCGCAATGATTGACAGTGTACAACTATAATTAACCAGGCATCTTATGGGTTGGAAAAGCAATTATTTGGCTCTAGTGAACACTAACATGGAACTGAATTTAATGTAGTGACCCTTTGTAAATCTTAAAGAACTGTTCAATATGGTGTTGCATCACCAGAATGGTATTGCAGAGCAAAATCCTAAAAATACATACAGAAAAGCAATACATCACTACTATAAATACTCATCACATTCACTGACTGGGTCTCCTGCAGTCTTATAGGTGCATTTTGTCAACTCTACAAGAATCTTGTAGTATTTCAGTGTAATTTGCTAGATTCCACTGTTTTGGAATACTGCTGGTTTCAATGTACGGGTAATATTTGGTAAAATGTAACAATTTATATATTCCCTTAACTTATGCACATGCAATTTAATTGTGCTAACATATCCATTATCACACACAGGATCTTGGGTCTCATATCTTTATGAAACCTTAAAAGAAAACAGTCACACAGAAGGAATGTTGTTAGTAGATATATCACACAAATTCTGGTGCAGATAGGACATGCTTTTCATAAAAAGAGAAAATTAAGGTCAACATCAATGGAATCCAAGCTGGTAATATACCACTGACGTAAACACAGGACCAAAACAATCACAATTTCTTTAGAATAACAATGAAAACAAGATAAAAGTTATTATTGGGAAATGTTAGATATGGTTTTCTTGGGTTTTGTTCATTTACACACATATTTCACTATCCTTATCCTTTACTACTCCCTGTTTTCCCTGATCTTCTTAGCCCTCAAAACTAACAACTTATAATCATGAGATGTTATAAAGGTTCTCCATCACGCTCTAGCACAGACCCTAATCTCCACATACTACACTACCAATGATAAAGAAACTCAATAATATTCTAAAACTATTTCTGTGATGTTCTTAAAGTGGAAATTTACCAATCACGCTTATAAAAATGCCTCATTGCTATGGCACTACATGCCTACAGACACACAATACAGTGAACAGCCAAGTGTTTCCCAGTAGCAGATGATATAATATATAATATCAGTGGTTGTATAACACATTGGCCCCTATAAACACTTAGGCCCCAACAGATAGTTCATTCCTCAGCATAGGTTAGGTCAGGATAAGTTAGGTTAAGTCAACAGAAACGGTTAAAAATCTATTTTAGCTCCACCCTGAAACTAGCTTCAGGTAATGGCCATTTATGTTCTTGGTGATTTATATAGTTCATTGTAATTACAAAAATACCTTCAGAGAATGATTTGGCACATTATATTTCATCAAACAATATTAAATAGTTAAAGAGATAAGAGTTATATACATCGGGGAAAATATTGTTGTTTAATGTAAATGCTGGTAATACACTTGCAAAATAGTAAATGAATCTAAAAGAAACTCAACTTGTGGATGGAATGACAGAAATATACCAACATCAGATACAATACACTCTGTCCACTGACTGATAGTTTGTCCCTTATCATTTAAAAATAATCAGGACTCTACTGAGAGTTCATCCAGGAACATTTACCAACTCAAGGTGACTTAACCTAACCTAATCTAACCAAACCAAACCTAACATATGCTGGAGAATGAATAATCAGTTGGGGCAGATAAAGTTTTTGCAGGGGCCAATGTGTTATCCAGCCACCAATATCATATCATCTACTGCTGGGAAACATGGCTGTTCACTGTAATGTCAGTTTGTTGATATCTAATGACATGCTGACAGAGCATTCTTATAAGCATGATTGGTATATTTCAACTAAAATACTGAAAATTAAGATAAAATATTAACTTTTAAGGAGGTTAAGGGAGGTCATCATAGATTCTGTTGACTTTTTACAAGTGTATTAACTACAATTACTTTAATTAACCCCACATTTTCACGGATCTACTTCCCCCTTACTTAGCATCAATACATAAAATATAATGCTCCATCAGTGAATGCCAGACACTTTGGCCCTAACTGACACTTCAGCCTGTAATGATACTTTGGCCCATTATCAACACCTGAGCCCCTAATATTTGCCAACACTTTGGCCCCTGCTACTACATATAAACACTCTTGTTCCCCAAATCTTCTGGACATGTACATAGTTTCATTACAACATTAAAAGTGATATATGCTGTCCTTATAAAATTACTTCAGCCAATGTCAATCTTGACTTGTGCATCTCAGCACCATCATTATTATCAACATAACTGGGAGATGATCTGACAATATTTGAAAGTTTATTCGAGGACATAATTTTAAAAGTCAACATTACATAAATAAACACACAATATAAAAGCCTGCATATCATACTGTCTTAGTTAATGTCATTCTCGGTCCACCCTTATTGTTCCCAGTTATACATTTACACTGAGTGATGATGAGTTGATAACTGATAGCTTTAATCATACATCTAACTTCAATGGACAAGACAGTACATTCAAAGCAGACACACACATGGAAAAAATAATTATCCATCAATTTCGATCTTATGCCATCTTGTCATTAAACAATCACATTGATGATACTGAAATGATGACTGATATCCTACTTGATGATTCAGTCAACTTCAATAGGTACTCAGGAAAAAAATACACATAAAATTGGCAAACAACTGAAATATTTGCCAGATGAGGTCACTGGTAAGTGATGATCAATGAAGAAGAATAATATCAGGTTAAGCTTGTGTACTGAGCAACTGAACTTCAGTACTACATGTAATCATTTATATGATTCTCAAGTTCTATCCTATATCAATCATCAATAATTACTAAACAACAAAAAGGATATTAATATTAAGGCTGAGCAGTTCATTCACTGATTTATGATGGTGGCTCACCCTCAGACATGTTGGCGGCTCAATCCATACGACAGTGGCAAATTTTCTGACAAGTTTTGGACCCCTACCACATAATTTGTGACTCCTTCTGCTGCTACTGTTGCCTTATATATATATATATATATATATATATATATATATATATATATATATATATATATATTTT
>JAYMFT010288908.1:0-10387 GCA_038088735.1 Panulirus argus | reverse complement strand
CACGATGACCCTCCCCATACTGGCCAGACATTATGTAAATAATATTGATGTTGTGTTGAAGGAATATCCTAACTTCCCTAAGCCCCATTGTTATATTCATATTACTTGCTACACTTGCCAGATGCTTCTGGTATTATTGTACAGGGGTACCTAGTGACATTACTAGGATCCTGATTCCTCTATCAAGGAATAAAGTATTGAAACTGAAACTGTACTTCTTGATAGAGCTCACTTGAAAGCAGTATCGATCCCGATTCCTCTATCAAGGAATAAAGTATTGAAACTGAAACTGAACTTCTTGATAGAGCTCACTTGAAAGCAGTCCGCCATAACGTATCAGATCGCCCACTCAGCACCCGCGTCGTAACTTTAGCCCACTTCTGTAACTCGCGCTTGTCTTCCTCTGGCTAGGTCAGGCAGCACCTGAGACCCGGCCAATACGTCGCCCACGTTCTGTAGTAGGAGTGGGGCAACTGGAGGACGGACCGGTTTGGTCTGCTGTCCTTGCACAACTAGACAGTAGGACTTTGTTTTTGTCTCCTGTTTTGAATTTGGCATTTACAGATTGTTTTCCTTTTTAAGGGCAAGTCTGGTCTCGCTAAAGGGGCATATGAGACGCCTTGAGAGGCAGTTCTGTTATATGTTTATGCAGATGTGGGGTGACGTGCGTGGGACAATAAGTTTTGCTTTTATGGTGTGGGCACCAGTGCCCATGATCTCTGTCTTTTTGTGGGAAAAGAAAAAAAGTGGATTGCTGTAGCAGACCGGTTTATGTTAATACAGGATAACCGTAACGTTATTTAAAACTCAAGGATCTTGCTTGAACAGTATTATGTTATGAGCATGATTGTTTTCAGTATGTTGTGAGCGTTATTTTTTACAGTATGTTGTGAGCATTATTATTCTTATTGTATGCTGTGAGCATTATTTTTTTTGCAGTATATGAGCATTGTTTCAGATTTTGTTTAATGTATTGTGTACTTGTTTTAGATGATTTAGATTATTCAAGGATATGTATTTTTTCCAGAAAGATGTATGCCTTTCCTTTAGGGCTTTCCATTTCCTTAATATTATAATGTGTTCTGCTTCAAAAACAATAATGCTTTACTTAATTTTTATGCAACAGGTAAAGCATTTGAATTTCTAGGTGTACATCTCTCTGTTTCCTCGTGCGTTTGTTGATATTATGTGTGTGTACATACATACGGTACCCGCGGAAAGTCTGAGGAATGTGTATATAAAACAAAAATCATAAATTTTCTTTATTTTAGTTCTTAGTATGGCCACCACGTGCCTTCAAACAGCTTGTATGCGTCGCGGCATGCAGTCAGTAAGATTTCTGCTGTAATCAAGGTCAAATCCGTTCAACCAGATGTCTCTGGTGGCTTCTAGAAGGCGAGGGATTGAAGAAGTGTTCCTTTCTTGAAGTTTAAGCTTCATGGGAGACCACTGCTCTTCGATGGGATTCAGGTCTGGAGAATTTCCAGGCCATTGAAGGACGTTCATCTGCTTATCTGACAACCATTTCATGACCTTTGCCTTGTGACATAGTGCACTGTCTTGCATAAAGAAGTCGCAGCCGTGGATCTCAAAAACTCATCATGTGGTCACGAAGAACTTCAGTATAACGGTTTCTGTTCATTGTGATGTTCTTGGGAAGCACATGAAATCCCCTACGCCGTAACTCTTAACCGAAGCAACCCCAAATCATGACTGAATCTGGGTGTTTGACAGTCATTTGCACGTAACGGGTGTCAAAGAATTTCATGTGTGAGGGACGTCTTGTCGCGCTTCATTTCACCACACTGGAAAGTCGACTCATCGCTCCATAAGACCCTTCCCTTGTCCTCAACAGTGAAATGTTTGTATTTCCTTTTAAAGCTGAGACGAGCATCACGCATCTTGCTAGTCAGTAGGGTTTTTCTGGTCGGGGAACGAAGAGGCAGGTTCAGGTTTTTGGGCAGCTCTTTTGAATGGTGCGTTCTGAAACACTTCCGAGGAGGGTGGGATTGTCTTGCTTCAATTGTCTTGCTGTGATGCGTGGATTTGTCAATACTTGCCTCTTAATTTGCTTGTCAGTAGCTGCTAAAGTCTTTCTGGGACGCCCTGATACAGATTTAAGAGGTGGAACCCCCTCTTGTGTGATATTCTTGGCTTTTGCAACGAGGCTGTGTATGGCTGACTTGCTCACCCCCGTACGCTGACAAATCTTCACCGACATTTTTGCCTCTCTTAGGGCAAGAATCTAAGCCTCTTCTTGCTGGATGAGGTTCTTGTTACCCATTCTAAGGTGTGGGTGGGCGGCAGTGGGACGAAAAGTGAATGAAACAAAAAAAGGGTCTTTTTTAATCCAGCTGCTCATAGCATGCGTCCCATCTCTATAGCTTGTCCCAGTAGGGCTGGTCAAACTTCCGCTGTAACTCTGACGTCATTTTCCTCCGTTCTCTTCACTTTTATGATACGAGGAAATATTTTTTTTTTAAGGGATACACATGTAATTTCATTATTTATATTATGTTGACAGCACAAAAAAATTCTTTTTTTATAAATGAATATTTTATAAAAAGAATACCTTAATAAATTAACAAAAACAACTTGTATGCAATACATTCGAAACATGATTTACAAACACAACATTTCAAAACAACAAATATAAATATTTGAGGAAAAGACCAACATACAATCTCAGAAACAGAGTCTAGATATATACTAGATAGATACCTTTTAATGTAAATCATTTTTTTTTTATCCTTTCATAGAGCATTAACTTTAATGAATGAGTGATCTTACTGTTCTGTTCATTAAACTGTTTCTTTCCTTTTTATTGAATTAAATTTGGAGAAAAGGCGCTCTGAGTCAGCATTTGATATTGGAAGGGATAATATCTCAAGGGCGAATTTCCAGAAGCATAGTTATTTTCTTTCTTCTATTGACATTATGTATTTGTAAATGTCTCAACATCACAGTGTGGATGTTTCGTCTTGGGAAATGTGTGCCACGGAATATCCCTCCAATGATCATCTAGTTCCTGCCTACCATAGTTATTTATACTTGGCACTTCTTTAGCTAAATCGCTTAGCAAGAGGATTCTAATCTAATTGAGCTATTTAAAACGGACGTGGGGTGTAAACATGAGGCAAGTATCCATAATCTGTTGTTGAGATCGAAACTTGTTTTATTTGTTGTTATGCCACAATTAAGAATGTTTTGCACCTTGCTTTAATGTCTTCCCTCTGGTATTCAGGCTTCTAAAACAAGTCATGTAGCTCTGCCACAAGATATACCTGATTGAGTGGTACATGAACTGACTCGTCTTAATGGTCGAAGTCGTGAAGCAGAGATTAGCGTGTTGCATGTGGGAAACAAAAATTATTTATTAGAAGTATGTACACGGTGGAAGTGTTTTCATGTAGTAAATGGAGAGTTGGGGCTTTTGACTGAAGTATTACGTTTACATTATTTAGATGCCTCTTGACTCCACTTGACGTGTGTACTATCTGCATGCTGCCGGCAGTCTGACCACTGACAGGATTTCGGTTACGGTTAGCTTGACGGCCGGCCACTTATTTGGTTTTCAAACAGTTTCCGTAATGGTCAACATCATATTAAGTACTTATAATGGAAGGTAAAATTATTAGAAAGATGTATGCTTATTCCTCTTTATTATTTATTTATTTCTGTGTCTTTTACATGCAAATATGCTCATCACGGAAAAATATCCTTTTGTGACGTCAAATCCGTAGTGTGACGTCACTCCATTTAGAAGACGAATTTACGTCGGTGCACAGCCCTGCTCCTCAGTCCGTGGTGATTGGATCACCAGGGAGAGTTGCCAAATACTTATTTAGCGAGATCTGAGCATTCGGTAGGCTGATAGACATGGAAATTCTGAGGACGCCCAACCACGCAACAAAAGGCCCCATATTCCTCAGATTTTCCGCGGTTACTGTACATACACGGAGAGAGAGCTGGGGCTCTACGAATCAGATGTGAGTTTATTACGGATTCATTGTTGAGGGCGTACGTGTGTAACCTAGGATAAGGCTGGCTTCACATGTGCTGCTCAGGACGCGCTCTGAATAGAGAAAAACGTTCCATCTGCTTAGCAACAGCAGTCGGGGTATATTCAAGTGCGTATTGGTCTTGTAATGTGAGGGCCTTCTGTACTGCATGTAGACAGTGCTTGGTTCTCTCTCTCTCTCTCTCTCTCTCTCTCTCTCTCTCTCTCTCTCTCCTGTACTCTAGCTCTTTCCTTTTTTTCCTTTTTATTTTTCACCGAAGCGGATACATGGGTAGATGGAAGCACTGTTAAAGAGTTATGTGAGTTTAATATTAGCGGCAGACAGTGGTTAAGGCCAGACCAGCTGTAAGACCTTCTCTTGTTCCCTGCCAAGCTGATGTTGCTTCTTCTCTCCGTCAGGGATTAGTTGTCGAATTTTTCATTGTGTCGGTTATCCGTTCGCACGAAGGTGCGACCCTTGAGAACGATGGAACAATACTTGAGCACAACGGTACAACATAGTATTTGGGCACGACGGTACGACCCTTGTTTATGGTTGCCTTAACTTGGACGCGAGCCTTAAGGGTCGTTTTCAAGGTGAGGCCTAGGGTCCGAACCTTTGTACTCAAGGACTGCACCGTCTTGCTCAATTGGATGTTAATTAAAAGTGTTGTTGTATATATACGCTCAGCTTGGAGAGCGAGCAAGAGGCTGTGGTAGCGGTGGAGCGCTAAGGGTTGCATCATAATACCTCAGCTTTGGCCGACCTGCCACCGAAAGGGATATATTTTTATGCGGATCTTGGCAGGTCTGAACACCACGTGGGGAAGCGTGGCAGGAGTTTTTTTACTGGTGTGGGAGGGAGACAACCGTGGGGTGGGGTAGGGAGGAGGACGGGGGCTAGAGGCAACAAATGTGGGGCGGGCGCGGATAGGGTGAGGGGAATCTGGGACGGGAACACTAATACTCATTAGATGATTGGTGGAAAACGAGACGAAGGACAGCCATTCAGGATATCACATGTACGTGCATGGGCATACACGAGAAGTATAAAGATGCACGTGGGGAATATAGATCGCAGAAGATCTGATAGTGTGTAACGAGGTCACCATTTGGAGGACGTCAGTATAGGATACTAAAGTCCTGATGTTCATAAATGGAGACGGGTTAGTGAAGCAGAAACCAGGAAGGTAAGCTGATCTGAGTATGGAAGACATGTGAGACTGGAGAATCTGGCCATATGGTGGGTTGTTTGTGGCCGGGGTGGTTGACTCGCGCTCGGACTAGTAAGGTTCACCAACCACGGTGTAGTGCAAGAGTGAGGTGGTGTGTGTTACTGTTTATTTGTCTAGTACGGGAAGAGAGTCCTGCTCTCAGGGGGGCCCATCTCCTGAACTTTCTGTGCCATCAAGTAGCCCTATAATCCTCTGTAAACTGCCAGCATTCACCGTCTCATTTGTTAGTTTATCCCAGCCATCATCCACAACCCTTACACTGAACTTCATAACATCCTTTCTAACTAGATAGTAGCGCAGCTCTTTGCCGTGGCCTCTGGTCACTCGGGCTCCGCATCTCTCGAGGAACTGTTCTCAATCACGTCCGCCCTCTCCTCCATGGTGGACAGCTTTGTAGCCTTCAGCCTCACGTTAAAGCTCAATCGTCTTGATCCAGATACCATCTTAGTTGCCCATCTCTGTACTCTCTCAGTCAGATGTTTGTGCTTCTTTAGGTGCAGTGACCAGACTTGCCGGTCATAATCCAGTTATAGTCTGATGTATGTAGTGAATATTTTCCCGAATATGTCCTAGTCCATATACTTGAATGCAAATTTTATACTGACGCGCAGATTCCTGTAAGTTATTTTCCCCGCTAGGTGATAATGGCATACAGGCCTTCTTTCGCTTTGTCCATTCCTAATCACCTTGCACTTACTTGGAGTGAGTCTCATCAATTAATATGAATGACTATGGAATTTGTCCAGCTTCCCTCACCCCCCTTAGAGTGGTGTTACTATCATCATTGCTTAATTATGTCATGGCCTTGTCGTCGTCCGCAGACCTGTTTAAGAGGCGACTCCGGTGCAATGCGTTGCAGAACGTGTGGCGGGCAGGGGATAGGTGTGTATATGTGTGTGTGTGTGTTGGGGAGGGTAGAGGAGAATAGGATATATTTTCTTTTCCGATACGAATGACGACATTGCTCCTGTCGGTGGCCGGTGAGCGCTTAGGTACGTTAATTACGTAATATTGTTGGTGTCGGTTGGGTGGGGAGGCAGTGTTGCCGTCAGGCTCAGGTTTACTGCGCGCCACCTCGCTGGGCAGGAGCGAATGTGTATGTGTTGCATCCTTCGCAGTAATGTTATCCATCAAAATACTTTATTCACATTAGGACATTAGAACGAGAACCTTGGAATGAGCGTATTGAATTGTTTTTTAATATATACATATTAAGGAGTGACATATAGAGGCATATGTGTTAACCATTGTGGCTGCTTTGTTCCCCTTACTGTAATTTCTTGTTTACGATTTAAACAGTAACAAATATTTGACTTAGATCATTACGAAAAGCCCTCAGGGGCCACGACCTTCACGCTCAAGTAACACGTCACTCTTCACTATACCCTGATAAAAGAAGAAAAAAAAAAAGACGGTATTAACGGAGCTTCTTACCTTGCCAAGTGTCGGCGTTCGTCACTCATGTGTCAGGAAAGGATGCAAGGAAAGGATTAATGTCTCCCTTGACTTACGTGTTTCTTATAAGACGGAGGAGACAGGTGGGAAGTGAGGGAGAGAGTAGAGTAGCTTATATGCCATTACCTACCCCACTACCACAAGGGACTGTGGTACCGATTCGTTTTGTTGTTGGCTGGTGAACCTGTTTTCTTGTGTTGATTCGTTGTGTTGTTGGTCTTGTTGTGTTGAGAGGGTTTAACTTCTGGTTTCTTTTGTGTGTGTTGTGGCTGCAAACTCTGTCTATAAAGGTGTTTTGTAATATGGCTCAGGAATTTCCTTTCTCAGTTCATGTTTTCTCTGATATTGTATAACATCTAATGTTGTGCTGTTTTCTGTCAGTGTAGGTATTGCACCTTTCTGTATTACTCGTAGTGTATTATTAAGTGTTCCATACCTCTCTCTTGCCGATAGGGAACTGTTTTGGTGTCGATTGAAAAGTATGCCTTTTGATGATTTTTTGGGTGTAGACTGTGATATAACCTGTTTGCATTGTATAGGATATATATTCTCGTTTTCAGTCGTTCACAGTAGTTCACCTTGTCATTGCATTTGCGGACTATAATAGATCTCTGCAAATATTTTTACTCCGCTGTTTCGTCCGCTCTACAAGTGTTAGTTTGTTGAAGAGGGTTATCGTCGGTTTTACTGCTCTTATCTCAGAGGAGCGTAAGGCCCGTGCTGACAGGAAACAGAAAATTTATTTCGTATAAAAACGGTACATCTGAGGTGAACGTTCTCGATTGCAAGTCACAGTGTGCTCGTGTGAAGATTTATGCACATATTTGTAATTGAAAGAGGGGTGTTCCCCATGGGTGAGGATGGTAGCGTTCAGTGCACGTAGCTAACGTATAGTTCTTTATTGAATTCAATAGAGGAAAGCATTTGTGCTCACAGGGAAGCCATTCGTGTTATGAAACGCTAAGAGCCGTGGTGAAGTTGGCGGCCAGTTAGGGGTTTGGTTTACTGGATTTGTCAGATGGTGCGGGAAGCTCCGGGTCTCGCCCACTGACCCATTGTCAGGTGGTCTCTGCTGATGGTGAGGGTGGGAGGATCCTACTGATGGTGAAAGTGACCTACTATGGTGAGGGAGGGCCACCCCATGGTATCTTCTGCCGGTGAGGGTGCCGCCCGTGGCCTTGTTGTATCTTCGCATCCTTGGCAGTATGGTCAGGGACACATTACGCAACTTCACGTCCGTCTGAACTTACACACAAACAGCGTTGTCTCACCGGTCGGGTCATGTGTGCTGGGATGGACCGTGCACAATGTATACGTAACACGAAACACATCAAAGAAAATCAAAGCTAATCTTATACTGTCAGCTTCGAAAAACAGGTATTCTTTACTTATATGTTTTCACAGCCATGGAGACAGAAAGATTGTGAAGAAGGCATTGTTAGAGTTCTTGATAAAAAAGAAAAAATAGGGAAATTGTAATACTGTCGTTTCTAGACAACCTTGAATCATTGTGGGCAGCTTCTATAAAAGCGAAGTTGCAACTGCAGTTTCTGAAAGACGTCAGCCAAGCACGAGATCAGCCAACGACGCTAGAACGCCTCCCAGTGTCCCCCTTCATACACAGGGGATGACGTCACCTATTGCTTGGCGTGCGTCACGCTCGCATAACATACCTCCCAGCTTGTGAGCTGCCGTGATATGAGGATGAGTGCAAGTACAGCTTGAAAGATTGTACTACAATTAAGACTCTGGACACACTGTTGCAAACTCTTGGCACTCTATGTATCTTCAATTTCAAGGATATCCCTCTGGATGTGTCCGCCATTGTTGTTTGATTCTTTCATGGCGTTTCGCCTAACGACTGTTTAATTTGAATTATATATTTTTCCAGTGCGTGAGGTCTTTTGGCATGGGGATGAGGGTGAATGTATGATGAAGAATTGGCATATTCTGAAGCTTCAGTGTGCAGCTGTACCCTCTGGCTAGTATAAGTCTTGATGAGAAATTAGATCGCTGAGCAAATCTCAGTGGCTTGGACTTCTCAGCAGTAACGTCAAGATACCTTATGTTAAAGAAAGGATACCCGATTCCTTTTTTTTTCAAATAACGGTTGGAAATCACATGTCTAGCGTTAGGTGGTCATGCAGATTCAGATGGGCTTGAATTCAAACCTTAAGTTCGTTGGTTGGTTGGTTGGCCCCACGAGCTGCCGGGGTCACTAAGTCTGTCAAACTACATCCACGAACCGAAATATCTTTATCACCTTCTTCAGGTGTTAAGGTTAATTCTAAGACTGATATATTATATGTGACCCATGAAACTGAAGTTTTTAAAGAATCTACAGTAAAGCTATACATATTGTTTAATCCGTTAACTCGGTCGGTTTTTATGATACGTTCCAGTCATATTTCGCCAGATATTGTGGCCGTGAGACGATGATTGTTTACATCTAATGGAGAATAAATACTTTTGAAATTTGTGGGGATGAATGCCCACGAGCGTAAAATTGTGCTCGCGAGTAATCGTTACGCAATTTTTCTTTCCTCATAGTTGGTTTATTGTTAATTTTTATCCACAATCTGTGGGGCTGTATGGAGTGAACTTTTGCCTTATCTTTTATCGCCAGTGATTGGGGCTGTATGGGATGAACTTGTAGCTTATCTGTTATCGCCAGTGATTTGGTGGAGATATGGAAATCGTTTATCTTCCGTAGTTCATTGGTATTATCAAAGATATTTATGATTGTCATTTAGCGATAATCTTAGCTTAAGATAACTAAATCATATTTTCCTACATTTTATACTTTTGTTCACTTAAGGTTGCACAATGTTAATTGATGGATAACTACAGCATCAAACAGCTTAATGGGTAAGGTACTCTATAAGGTTACAAGCCAGTTCTTGGTAGAGGACAGCCTCAGAGACCAGAGTAAGCTGTATAGAATGAAGGTGATTCGTGAGAGCATAATTGTTAATGGCAATATTAACCTCTCTATCATTGGTGATAGTATAAGTCGAATGTATTTATTGCTTATGTTTTTAAATGTATATATATTAGTGCGATATTCTTTGGATTATTAACTAGGAACAAAAAGTAATGAATATTCGAGATTTTTTTTTTAAGGTGGTGTATTATTACATTGGTTGCTAGGACTCGTTCGTGATAGGCTTCCACTTGGGTTGCGTTTGTGTTGTGTATGACTGGTGAGTGACAGGATAGGAATTTGTTCAGTCGTGGCCTGCGAGTGATAACGGATTTCCCCACAGCGGCTCCAGCCAGCCGTGTCCTATGCAAATATTTCCGCTAGTGCATGGGACGTGGCTAGTAGTGTGCTTGGTTTAATTGAATTTGCGTCGTTGTAGATATCCCCCTTCCTTTGTTACTGTATTTAAACCTCGTTGTTTTCAGTTGCATGTGGTAGCGTCTGTGTATGAGTTATTATTTTTTATGTAGGAATTTCTTCTTAGATGATTGTAGTGATTATCTCGGGAGTTAGGAGAGGTTGTACGGTGCAGGTGTGGTCAGTTGCAGTGAGGTTCATTGCAGACCACAGCCAGTGACGGCACTTGCACTCTGTCCCTGCTGCAATGTACTGGCCTCTTCTGAGTTATCATGAGCTTATATATATATATATATATATATATATATATATATATATATATATATATTTCTTTTTTTTTTTTTTTTCCCTACATTT
>JAYMFT010288897.1:0-10387 GCA_038088735.1 Panulirus argus | reverse complement strand
ACGCAATTCCTTTGAAGAAGTTCTCGGAAGAGACCATCGCATCCTTTATATATATATATATATATATATATATATATATATATATATATATATATATATATTTCCTCCTCTCAGCAAAGAGCACCGAGAGATGTATCTCTTCCTCGAATCTTCTTGAATTAGCTGTCGAGTTCCCTTCACAGTCCCACGAGCGTTAGCAGTCCCTCCCGTCCAGAGTTTTCAGATCAGTCTTGAATCACTGATCTTAGTCGTCAACTCCTTCCACCAATTAGGGTTCTGACTTGGAAGTAAATCCTCTTTTTTCTTCTTCTTCTTCTTCTTTCCTTCCTTCATCAGCCCTAAATTTTTCCCCGGAGCGTTGCCCTTGATCGTTCCTTACGGCATCTCCCACTCGAGACTCAAACAGAATCTGTAATTACTCCTCCCCGCTGCCGTAGCATGTGCGGGAAATCGATAATTAAAGAACGGCATGGAATTCCCCCAACCCCCCCTCACTCCCTCCCACCACGCTCTTAGAATCAGAAACTTTACCGGAAGGATTCAAAAAGAGAGGAAAAAAAAAAAAAAAGTGGGAAGTCGCTTTTGAGCTGCTTCTGGTGCGTATGACTTGGGTGAACTGAGAGGTAAATGACGACTCTCGCCTGGCAATCGTATTGCTTCGGCTCTCTTCTTCCACCTCCCACATACGTGGTCATCCTACCCCCAACTTTCCCTCCCTTGCGAACCCTCGAAGGAGGCGGAGGAGGAGGAGAGGAACCAAGTACGCGTCGCCTTACGGTGGGCCTCGTTCCTCCTCCGCCTGCCACATAGCTGATTGGGAAAGGAGTAGTGGTGATGGTGGGCATATGGGAAGCGTAAGATGAGCTCACGTATGAGGGAGATGAAGAAGTTTAAGGTGAAGACGAGACGATGGGAGAGAAAGAGAGGAAGGGGGAATGAAATCAAAGGAAACGGGAAATGAAGGACGACAAATGACAGAAAATAGGGGAAAGGAGAAGGAAAACGAGACGGGGGAAAATATAGAGAGGGAAGGGAATGGAAAACGGAGAACTGAGAGGAGACGGAGCGTCAAGGGTAAGAAATAGTACTTAGGGAAGGGAGGGATGGGTGGATGAGGGAGCGTGAGAGAGAACAGAAGTCTGGGAAGAACGAGTGACGAGACAGGAGGAGTTGGTGAGAGGAAGAGAGAGAGAGGGGTGGCTCTAGGGGGAGCGTGGATAGTGAGTCTGGGGAGAAACAAATGGGGAGAGGGAAGCTGGTAATTTGGAAAGCAGCTGGAGAAGTAAGGAAGCAAATGATGGAGCACCTTGATGCGGGGAGGGGGAAGGAGAAGAAGAGGAGAGCAAGAGAGGAGGGAGATTGCCAGTGGATATCTAAGGAGTGCTGGGGAGAGCGCTGGGATAGGGGGAGTGTGTGTGTCTGAAGAGGGCGAGAGGAGAAATGGAGTGTGTCCAAGGTAGGAGAGGAGCACGGAGGGGGATGCCTGAGGAAGGCAAGGTGCAAAGGACTGTGTCTGAGGAGTGCTGGGATCAAGGGAGTTCGTTTGGAAAGAGCAAGGAAGAAGGGAGTGAGGAGGCTAAGGAACGGAAGCGTGTGTCCGAAGAGGACGTAGAGAAAAAGATTGTGGCAGCGCTGCAGGGAAGACAGATAGATGGATATGAAGGATGGCAGAGGTGCAGGAAGAGTGGCAGGCCCAGAGGAAGAATGGCAAAGGTGCAAAATGAGTGGCAGAGGTAGAGAAAGAGGAGTAGAGACTCAGGATGAAAGACGAACATACGGGAAGAGTGACAAAAGTACAAGAAGAGTGTCAGGCAGGGATGTAGGATGGGTGTCAGAGGCACGGAAAGAATGGTGAAAAGTACGGAAAGGGCAGCTCAGGTAAGGAAAATGAATGAAAGAGGTAACAAAAAGTGGAATAGGAAAAGAAGGAGCAGCAGAGTTAGAGGAAGAATAAAAGATGTACAGAAAGAATGGCTAAGGTACAGGATGAGAAGGGGAGTGACTGAGGTACAGAGAGAGTGTCAGTCGTGCAGAGGTGGGGCTCTTATAAAGTACTTACGAAGAGATCTTACCAAAAGCTGGGCTAACACGTAGAGCTCACCGTCGGAAACTGTAGATTAACGAGAAACGAGTGGCAGAGGTAAAAGAAGTGTGACAAAGATATGAGAAGAGTGACAGATGTAGAGGGAGAATGTGAGGTATAGGACTTGTGGCAAAGGTATAGAAAAATTGACAGGGGTTTATGGAGAATGGAAGAAGTACAGGAAGAGTGGCCAAGGTATAGAAAAAGTGGCAGAGGTATAGGAAGAGTGACAGATGTAAAGGAGTAGCAGCAGTATAGGGAGAGTGTTGGGGGTACGGAAAACGAAGGCAGAGAGTGAGGTACGGTGTGGTCACATAATCCCTTTGAAGTTTTCAATGTTTTAAAAAGGATGATTTCTTTTTCTGGAGCACTAAAGGTCCTGCCTCACACAGGCTAAGGGTTGAAGCTGCATAGTTAATGAAGCAGAAGCATTGATATGGTTTGACTTTTGAGTGAGATACTCAACTATGCCCTGTGTTTAATTCGTAGGGCACAGGGAAGGATTTAATTCACCCCTGTGGCCCCACCAATTGAAATCTCTCAACAATTACACAAAAACTTTTTAAGTTTCTGTATGCTGTCCTCATTTTATTTTCTCCACTCACTTTGTTCTATTCATCCACAAGACTTTCAGTACAAAAGATAAAAGTACTTATTTTCCATATTTTCTGACAAATTTCACCGCTAACGTCACCAGACTTGTTTAAAAACTTACAGGTTGTATTCGCGTTATTTCTTACTCTTTGTCTTCCGTGACAGACAGACTAATGGCCTGTTATCTTTCAGTATCCCAGTTTTCTTGATTATTGGTACCATCCTCTGGACCTTCTCTACTAGTTCTTTGAGCTTCTTTGAGTATGGGAACCAAAAGTAAGAAGCTTATTCAAGTTTTGGTATAATGTGGTATGTGACAGCTTTCTGAATATTTCCGTATTCATGTACCTGAAAGCGATTCTTTTGCTTACCACCAGACAGTCTGTTTCTTTACAGTTCTCATGGGGTCGGGCCTTGGCGACACATTCAGTATATGTCGATTTCCAAGTCCCTCTCACACAGACATTCCCATAGCTTATTTCCCATTAGATAATGTGTATATGTGCGTTTGTGCCTGTACTAATTTTACACTCGTCGGACCCCATTTCTTGAATAATTTCTAGTATAACACAACTTTTTTTTTATTTAAGTATGCTCTCTACAATTACTATATGTCCAGCACTTTTATACTATAAAAGTACTTCTTTACATCTTTTTTGGGACGAGCCTCTTTATTTTCATGTTTTGGCCTCTAGTTGCTCTTCCCCTACGCCTTTTAATGAACGGTTCACCGTCTGCGTCATCAGTGTGATTTAAGAACTTGAAAACTGTGATCAGGTCACCTCTCACTCTTCTCTCCTCCATGTTGGACAAATTTAAGTCCTCTACCTTTCCCCTGGAAATCAGCTTTCTTGGTTCTTGTTTCACCTTTGTTGCTATTCTCTGGACATTCTTTATCAGCTCTTTGTGCTTCTTTTGGTACGGTGACCATATCTATTAAGTACACATTAGTTTTGGTTTTACTTGGGATGTGAACAGCTTGCTGAATATTTCCTTATCCATGCTCCTGAATGTTACGCTGGTTTTGCTACGAGACAGTTCGTCTCCTTTACTATTCTTTTAATGTAGAAGTCCTACGACATTTTAGGTCTATGTCACACACATTCCTGTAGCTTATATCCTGCTACGAAATATTCATATTGAGGCCCTTTATCTCATGTGACCCTTCTCATTACTTACAATTTACTCGGGTTGAATTTCATTAGCCATATAGAAGACCAACTTTAGAGTTTGTCTACCTCCTCTTTTAAGCTGATACAGTTCTTCTCCTTTTTCACTTGATGATCTTTTCGTCATCTGCAGACAAATCAAATTAGGAATCCATAACTTCTGGCTAGTAATTCACACTGATCAAAAAGAGTAACTGTCCCAGAACAGAACCCTGCGGCACTCTGCTGGTGGCTTACACCCATTTTGAAAAGGCTCCTTTGACTGGCATTCTATGTACCCTTCCACCAGGATAATTAATCCAGCTTCTTAATCAGCCTCCCATGCAGTATAGTGTCAAATGCTCTCTGGCGGTCCAGATACTGACAATCCACTTAGCATTCTGTCTTGTTAAAGAGGTTTGTAATACGACTTCTTTTCCCTAATTCCATATCATATCTCACTCAGGCAATTTCTCCTTTGCAGGAAGTCATCCATGGCTTCCTGAATATCTTTGCCAGTACCTTGCAGACCATACTCGTCAGGGACTTTCGTCTGTAGTTCAAGTCTTCTTTCCCGTTCTCTTTCGTATAAATAAGTTTGCCCTTCAATCCCCTTGGCACCTTGACTTTCGCCAGCAGAATCTTGAACTACCTTTCAGGTGCATTTGCACACACCTTCAGCACATGTGTTAAAATTTCATCATGACCATAGGCCTTGTATAGGTCAAGACCCATTACTATTGTGTTAATGTCTTCTAGATATCTCAGTGCTGTCTAGGAACTCCTCTCAATTCCATCTCACTGAAGTCTTCTTCCGTAAGAAATACTTTAAATTCGTCATTCAGTTCCTCGCATATCCTTACAACATCTTCAACAAGTCTTATCTTTAAATCCCTTAGCCTGATTAACTGCTCGTCAACTGATAATCAACTAGTGATGAATATATGGAAGAGTTCCGGATCTTTTTTTTCTGCCTTGTCCACAATACATTTTCAAAGTTTCTTTGTTCCTCATTTCTTATCCTGTTATACTAGTTTCTTGCTCTCATGATATCTTAAAATCCTGGCTGCCTAAAGGCTCCTTTGGTTTTATTGAACCATTCCTCTCTTTCCTTAAACTTCCCTCCATATTCAAGACTAAAAGTTCCCATGTTCCTACTCCTTCATTATAGATATCAAATATCATTTCATCCGCAGCCCTGTTTTCTGGCAACCGAACTCCATTTCCCAATCTACGTAACTACAGAAACTCTTCAGTTTTGTTCAGCTTCCATGAACGTAACTTCTTTTCACATCTCGCTTCAAACGTGATTACTTTTTCTAGCTGGTGTTATCATATATCATATTCTCAATATACATATTAGTACGTGTGGAAATCAGATCGAATAATTATCGTGTATCAGTTCCTCTCATCGTAGTAAGTTTACTGACATTCTGGTATAGAAAGTTTTCCTATACATTGTCTAAGAACTTATGTATCCATGACTCTCTGTCTCCAAAAGAATCCAGATTCCTCACTCTGTTTCTTTGTGAGAAGATTATGCTTCACTGCTTCCTTTACCATCCTGACTACTCTTATATCTTTGTCATAGTATGTTTGTTTTACCTCGTTAATTTTCTCTGGAGGATTATATAATACCAACATTACTATATACTTCTCTCCTTCAGTTGCCCATCCCATTGTGTATAGTTTGAAAGGACTGCATTCCTGTAGTTCCTGAAATCTCAGGCTGCCTCTTATCAGAAGGGCCAGTCCTACCTATTCTTTGTATTTTCTTTCCCTCTCTGCTGCCATTTATCCTTCTGGACAGTTCTGTCTGATTGATGCCTCCACATTCCCAACAATATGAGGTGTATTTTCCCTAACACGATCCTTAAATTCCAGGTCTTTACCCTTTACCACTATTCCATTTGCATTTGTATACATTACCTGAAGTCTGAGGTGTCCATCACTTTAACATTCCTGATCTCTCTGTGGTAATGGCAGGGCTGTTTCCCCATCTTGTCTCATTTGGTGTCTTCCGTTTCTGCTATCTGCTTGTACTCTTTGCTCTTTCTCTCTCTTTCCATGATCTTACATGTATACATGTGTATGACTACTATTTTGATTACTGTGTGTGTTTTAAGGAGAGAGTATTACACTCGTGTTGCCCCGTCTTCTTAACCTTATGTATATGCGCCATATCTTCGCTTCTATATTTGTATGCACACACACACACACACACACACACACACACACACACTCGCATTGTTTGTGCTGTATGGGGAGAGAGTTTTGCACTCGTAGGTTCCCACCACTTGAACATTCTCTACCATCACGCATTTTAAATCTATGTATGCTGTCTGCATTAACAATATCCTCAGTCATTCTATTTCGTTCACCCACCAGTCTTTTACGATGAAAGTACTTCTTTGCATTCTTTAAGTTTGTTGCTCAGCTTCATGTTATGTCCTATGGTTGCTTTATTCCAACACCTTTGGAAGAACTGTTCACTGTCCACGTCATCGATGTTTCAAAAATTTAAAGACTGTGATCAGGCCACCGCCCACTCTTCTCTCCTCCAAGGCTGTCAAATTCAAGACCTTTAGCCGTTACCTGTAACTTAGTTCTTTTAATTGTGGCATCATCTTTGTTGCTCTCCTCTGGACCTTCTCTATTAAATCTATGTGGTTTCTTAGGTGAGATGACCAAACTTGAGGGGCATATTCTAGTTTTGGCCCTGTATAGGATGCGCACAGTTTGCTAAGTATTTCCTTGTCCATATACTGGAAAGCTATTCTGATGTTTGCCAAATGACAGTCTATCTCCTTTTGCTATTCTCCTAATGTGGGGCTCTGGCAACAGATTAGGGAGTGGCACAGAGTTACAATAGATACACAGACATCAAAGACCCAAGGTCCAAGCGAGGTGGTCTGGCCTTAACACGAAAAAGAAATGGATGATAAAAAAATGGCAGTCCCCAAAAGAAGTAGAAGAAGAGGATACCAAAGCAAAGGCTCTGTACCAACCCTCCACTCCCTCTGGCAACACGCCGAACGGAAAACAGGTAGAAAATATACCTTGCAGGATTGATATACCTGGAGGAAATTTTTATGGGAAAGTCATAGGCTCGAATGAACATGAATGTCATGCATCCCGTCACCAACGACATGCATCCCTTAACTTTTTGTTATAAAGATAATACGAAGGACAATCTTGAGCTCCAGTCTCTCGACTTACCATCCCTATATCATTCCTGATGTTAAAGAATGGTACAATAATTCTTACTTACTCTCTCAAAGCAGGCGACATGGGTTACTCAAAGTTGGTATGTTACCGCAGCATGGCCAGGGAGAGATCGGTGGTTGAGAAGGTAGCATGATGTACCATTGCCTTATGATGACTGATTAAATTAATTATTCAGTACCAGAGAGTGACAAATGATGATCAAGCCTAATTTTGAAAATATTAAAGATTTTGCTCTGAACAACATGATCTGGTAACTCATTCAATACGTCAGTAATGTCTTGGTAAAGAAATATTTACAGTCCAGACTAACACGGTGACTTCTAAGCTTTAGTCCATTTCTTTCGTTGGTAGTGCTGGTGCTACCGTAAAGAAATTTTCAAAACATTCTATTAATTGTCCCCAGAGGCACCCCTTGCTTAGGGAGAACAAGTTTAATTCTCGCAGTCTCTCCTCATATGGTTTCTAACGCAAGAAGGGAATTTGTTTAGTTGCTCTTCTCTGCACTGATTCCAGTTTAAGAATATCCTTGCTTAAGTTAGGGGGCCCAAAACTGCGCTACATATTCGAGGTGTGGTCCAACTAGACTTAGGTACAGCAGCAACATCACATCCTTGCTTTTGTACGTAAAGTTTCTGTTAATAAACCCTGACGTTTATTTGCTTTCTTAGCAACTTTATTACACTGCAGGGAGAATTTGAAGTTGTTGGAGACACTGAACCCTATATCCCTCACACTAAGGATGTCCTTCATCTTGTTCCCCATCAGTTCATAAACGATTTCTATGTTAAGGTCTCATACTTGTACTTATTTCCTGCTAGATAGTAACCATATCGAAGCCTTTTTTCACTCTGTCCCAGGCTTATTATCTTACATTTGCTTGGTTGAATTTCATCAACCATGTATCAAACTAACTTGGGGTTTGTTTAAGTCCCCTTGTAAAATGATGCAATCTTCTCCGCTTTTCACGTCCCTCATGACTTTTGCGTCATCTGCAAGTCATTTACATAGATCAGGAAGAGTAAAGGTCCTAGAACAGAACCTTGTGGCACTCTGCTGGTCACCTTGACCCATTTAATGAAGGATCCTCTGACATGCGTCCTCTGTCCCCTTCCAATGAGAAACTCTATCAACTGAAGGAGTTTCTTCCTTATTCTTACTTGTTAATCCAGTTTCTTAATCAGCCTTCTATGCGATATAGTGTCAGATGTTTTATGGCATTCCAGATGCAAACAATCCACCCAGCCTTCCCTTTTGTCTAAGGCAGAGCTCACTCTCTCGTAGAAATCTATGGGGGTTTGTTACACATGACCTTCCTTCCCTAAAACCTCGCTGACTCTCACTTAGGTAATGTTTTTTCTTTAGAAAATCATTCACTTGCTTTCATATCATATTTTCTAGAACCTTACATCCCACACACGTCAGTGGGACCGGCTTGTAGTTCAGTGCATCTTCCCGGTCTCCTTCCTTTGAGATAAGTATGACGTTTGCCCTTTTCCATTCCCCTGGCATTCTCCAGCGTCATCTTGAACACTATTTCAAGAAGTTTATTTAACGTATCTGCACACATCTTCAGCACATATTGTGAAATTTCATCAGGACCATGAGCTTTGTGTGGTTCAAGACCTTTAAGAATTCTGCTAATGTCTTTGCAAGATATATCAATGTTTCAAGATATATCAATGTTTGAGTGTTAATGTCTTTGCTTACGTTTGTTTGAAAACTGTTAAGCCTGTTCTTTTTTTGTGTGTTGATAAATATGACTGTGTTTGTAGGTGTGAACATGCATGTATACCGAATGTGTATATGTGTGTGTGTGTGTGTGTGTGTGTTTGCAATTTCGTGTCTCCATGTATGTGTGTGTACATGTGCGTAAATTTTGATTCGCTTATTTAGGCATGACGAGATTTCACAGCTGCATTATCGGCGAGGACAGACAAAAACGATGAGAGATATCTGAAAGCCCAGAACTCTTATTTGCATACTTCAGGAACTTTTACTTAGTAAAACCAATTTTGTTTTATATCATAAAGAAAAAAATGTCAATGAATTTAGAAAATCAGATATCATAAACAAATCTGGTTAAACAGAAAAAAAAAATGGAAATTCATAAAATCCAGAAATCATGAAATAAAATGGTTACACAGAAAGCTAAAAAAAAGAAAAAAGTGGTAGAATGTTAATATTTAATGTTGTCCATATTTGACTTGCGGCAAATGAACTTTACATGCAAAACAGCACAATGCAATTGTGGCCAGACAATCGATACACAGTGAAGCGGCTAATTAAGCAGTGGGCCACCTTAACTTCATCACCTGGAAAATGGTTCATCTGTCAACATGCAACATTTGTCAGTAATATGATTACCAGAATTCTATTAAAAAGTTTTGAATAAGTGATAAAAAAAGCGACAGAAATGGTGTTCATTAGTGGGATAAAACAGAGGAAGAGATATTTTAGGTTTTTTTGAGCAGGATATAACGAAGGTGTTTTTCGAAACCTGCTTTTCAAGTATGCTTGTGTGTGAATGTCTTTGCTTGTGTGTGTGTGTGTGTGTGTGTGTGTGTGTGTGTGTGTGTGAGTGAGTGTGTTTGTTTGTGTTGATATGCGTGACTGTTTGTGCGCGTGGGACATGCATGTATGTTCATGAGTTGTGTGTGCTTGTTAGAGCAGGTTTGTGAGTGTTTGTTCGTGATTGTATTTATGTTATGTTCGTGACTGGTTTGTGTATATAGCAGTAGGTGATATTTTTTTAAGTGTATTCTTGTCTTTGTTTTTGTGTGATTATTATTCTTTTCGCTCCCAGTGTTTTATTTTGTAAATACAGTTCACTTTATTGTTAAGTGTAAATTCTTTATGTTAACTGTGACGGCACGGGCAACTGAATGCCCTAATTGGATGTCACTGTGTGTGTGTTGTGACTAACATGTGTCTCTGTGTGTCTGTGTATACAAGGGTTATAATTATATGGATGTGTATATGTTTGTGTGTATCTATGAAGGTGTATCTGTGAGAGTGTATGCTGGTGTGTGAGTCTAAGTGTATGTGTTTCGGAACGTGGCTCTGAGCATTCTAGAAAGTCTGTTTTTATTAAGGACACTGTATGTGTGCGTGTCCTTAAAGAGTTTGTAAATGCAAAAGCATGTTTGTGACTGTACGCGTGTAAACATGCAAGCAAGTGTATCTACAGATATATGTATGTATATGTTTTTTTATGTTGAAGGCTCCAGTCACGTACAAAAGTCCACATCAAGGCCGGCCCCTAATTGAAATATAGAGAGAATTGAGAAAGGGGGAAAACAGACAGGGAAAGTATTTACAAATTTTTGAGAAAGTG